>PKQL01000007.1:0-156083 GCA_002916455.1 Penicillium sp. CF05 | reverse complement strand
TGACTGAACCCTCGTTATCGACTGATCCGAACCGTGTGGAATCTGCCCCCCTGGCGCTGAGAGCATCGTCACGCTCCCGTTCCCGCTCTTTCTCGGCTTTACTCTTGCGTCCTCGTTTCTTCCCCCGCGCAGCACCAGAGAATACTCCGTCAGCACTTGCTCCGCCAAGACTCCCTGTAAAACTGCCTGTTACGCTCCCGGCTTCACTGGTACCAGCGAAACTGCGATCTCCAGCATCGATGCCAGTCGGGAATGAAGTCTGGCGGAGTGGGTGCATGCGCTGCTTCTTGCCGAGCGGCTGTGAGGCGGAGGAGGAGATGGAGGGTCGTTTGAGGGGGTTGGATGATGATTGGTATGGTGGTGGTGACGACATTTTGAGAAGCTGTAGCGGATAGATTGGGGCAGAGTGTATTGCGTGTGAAATTGTTCGATAAACTTGTATTCGAAACAGCCAGCTGTGGGGATTCTCAGTTTACTCGATAGAGTATGGGCGCAAGCTGAAGCTCTTTCGGGGGACGAGGATTCACGCTGCGCCGTTGCGCCGGGCGAGGAAGGTGGAGATCAACCTCGGATTGGAATGAATGAATTTTCGTTTCAAGGTTTCGAGCGATAGTAAGATGACTCTCAAAGGACCATAGATAGCGATGTAATTTTACGGCGGGGTTTCAGTGAGAAAGTAGCTAGTTGTAACTGATTGGAAGCAATTTGGACGAGACACAAGATAGGGACGCATCTCACCGCCTTCCATCCTAGGTCAACTATAGCCCTATGTACATTACGTTTGGGAATCCTAGAATTTACGCTTTACACCGAAGAGAATATAATGCAGAAAATTATGATTGTGTGGTTCAAGATGCTTAAATGTACCCCGCAAATGAGTCTTCGAAGCTAGGTATGAAATATGATCAAAGGAATGACAGAACGACGAAATTCTGAGAAGAATCGAAGCTCAATATACCCATGCTTCAAGATTTCGCGACTGAACCACTGTAAAAAAAAAAGGGGGAAAAATGAGTCGCTCAGCTTAATCATGCGATGCTGTGCACTATGTAAGGAAACAAGATTGACAGAAAATGATCAAAACAGCGACGACTGTGCAAAAATCGAATGTCAAATTAAACAGAACCCGAAACGGATGGAAAGGTCGCAGCCGCGAAGGTAGAACAGTCCGATGGCAGATGGCTGAAGAACCAAGTCACCTTAGAACCCCTTCTCTCCAATTCGTGGTGCCCCCCCTTTCCAATCATTGCGTTCGTAGTAACGGAACACAAGATCATAACCGTTCAGGTCATGGACGATGCGGTCGACACGACGGTAGCCTTCGACGTGCTCCATCTTGTTGCTACGGCGGAGAGCTTGGCGCTGAGCGTGCGCCACATCATGCTGCCCATTCGCTTCGTCGAGCTCATCCAATGCGGGCTTAGTCTCGAACAAGGTGATGCTGAAACGACCAGGCTTGAAGATTCCAACAACCTGCTGGATGATGTCGGCGGTGGCCTTGCCGTTCTGAGAGTGCGGCACGTTGGTCTCGAAAGATGCGTACGAACACTGAGGCTCCGGTGTGACATGCACAGTGAAGTAGTGGGTCGGGGCATTGCCATCAGGAGCCGGCACAACACCATTGGCAGAGAAGCCACATGGAGTGAAAAGGTACGCATCGATGCGCGCGTCCGGGAACTTGCTCTTGGCGTACACGTCGGACAGGCCGCAAGACTCAGAGACAACAGTGCCCAGAGCGTGGCCTTCGGTGGTTAGCTCCGGCGGCAGGATGCTGCCAGTCTCCTCATCCATGTCAGAGCTGTTGCTGAAGACGTCGAGGTGATCAGTACCATCGTCTTTCTCCGAGTTGCGGTGACGCTTCTCCGCCACGGCAGTGGCGTTCTCGAGGTAGAATTGCTTCGCATTTTCCTCGTCAAGGTCGGTCATCAGAACCTCGAGGGTCTCATCGTGCTCATTACAATCAGTGCGGAGCTCGGCATCAGGGAAGTTGAGGACCTTAGTCTCGGTCTCGTGGAAGTCAACCTCCTCCTTGGGACTCGCCGGTGGGGTGAGGACGGTGCCCGGCTCGGTAAGGTAGAGATACCAATGTTCTCCATTCATCTTCCCGATCATGTAGGCGCTGCCATTGACGAACAACCTGTCCATAGAACGCACCTCATCGCGCCAGCTGCGGTGGGGGCCACGTTGACGGTCAGGGAACAAAAAGTTCTTGCGGCTGTAGAAGACTCGGTACGGAGCCGCAGCAACTGTGATACCCCGGGATGCGGGAGCCGTGGCGCGTGGGAATCCTGCGAACAAGGCAGCGATTTCCAAGATGCGGGGAAGTCCCGAAAGCAAGGTGGTAGTTCCGCACGTCTTGAGAATCAACTTGTGCGGCCAGACAAACATGCTGGACTCCGAGAGCAGGTAGGCGTCCATCTCATCGGAGGAGATAACGGAAAGCACCTGGCAGTTGACCAGGTCCAGCATATCCTTCCAGATTTCCCCGGGCACTTTCTTGAGGCCTTCGGGACCGGCGGCGCCTAGTTCGGCGGCAGACGGCGCAAACCATACCTCGAGAAGCTTCTCAGGACCCTCGAAAGCATTGGTCGAGTCGAGATCCTGGGTGGCCTCATAGTTGATTGTCAGAGACGGTGTCCCCGCGAACGAGGACGGCGAGGCGGTGTAGTTCGTTGGAATACCGACGTAAACCATGATGACTGATGTAGCTTGAGCTGTTGTACTTGTGTGTTAAAACGAAGCGAAACAGTGACGTCGGACCGCCCTATGGACTTCGATGAAGATAGGCTGTAGAAGCACTGTCTACTTACCCAGACGAACAAGGGGGCGATGCCCGTCTGAGAAGAGAAGGCCCTGAAACAAAAATTTAACTGGTCAGGCCAAGCGGATATAATCTCCAAACAGACCGAAGGGCTGCTAAGGAGGGCGGAAGGCGAAGGACAAAAAGAAGATGCTAAGAGAAATGGTGACTAGCAGTCGGTACCCTCGTCCTGGAAGATACCGATACCGGTCAAAGTATCGGGTCTAGCAGACGAGAATTCTGCTTTGAAAAAAAAGGGTATTGGAAAATGTAGGAGCTGGTGACGACGGGAGTCGTGTTATCGAGGCCTAGAGCAGTATGGTGGTTAAAAACAGTACTATAAGAGAGGATAGATGCATTGGAATTCATTTGTTGTATCTGAGATCATGGCATTGACCGTGGTATCTCGATCCAATGGCCTTGATTGAGAATCGGCGGTTTTCCCAGGACAAAGGAAAAAATCACAACTTACTTCGCAGGCTTGGACAAGAATCGCAGAAGGTCAGATGGGCTCATGGAAGGCGAAAACAAGTTCGGCTTAGATCAACACGAGGTAGCGAAGGGCCACAGTCGTGAACATCGGCGGGGTTTGTCTGTAGGACAGTCTCACCCAGAAGCCCAATGGGTGCCCGAGATCAGGATTACTCAGTGGCTGGAGAGAGCAAGGAATCTCTCGCTGAAAAGAATTTGCGAAGCACTTTTTTTTCTTCTGGCCTTGGTGACCTCGAGTGGGAGGGGTAAGTGCAAAATGTTTGCTGAAGGCCAGTTCGGTTGGTAATAAGTGATTTTCTCTGTGGGCCCGGCGATAGGGTGGGGCAAAACGGATCAAAATCTGTCTGACATCAGGGAACGGCAATGTGTTAGCTGAAAGTCTCAATTGCAGGTATTATATTGGACTGTAATGTGATACATACTAGTTTGGTAAGCTGAAAGCTGCAGTGATATGCAGACTGCCACGGATGATTTCGACCTGTCAGAGAGGAAATAGAAAAAGAAAAGAGCACAAGCGGGGCGAGGCCCCCGTTCTCACACGAGCGGTGATGTCTGGCAGAATTAAACTTTGTTCCTGAAGTTGTTATGTAACACCTGAATGTAGCTAAATTTCGATACCAAGCTGCTATCTATGGAGAAACACGAGTGACCACAGACGAGCGCCACAACGTTATGAGTCAACTGGGCTACCAACCTTCGAAGAGAGCCTTCCAGGATTATCCCACGTGTACTCAGCAAGCAAAAAGCAAAGCCATTCTTTTCCTGAGCACCAGCACTAGAAAGAAACGCCAAGTTAGGTATCACAGAGGCAATCCCCTACATAAGACGGATGTCCATGAATGGAGGTTACTACATGAAACACAATGATCACTGTCATGTAATTAAAAAACATATCCAGAGCCTGAATATGGCTACCTAGGTATCCATAACCTGAACCAACGCCCAAGATAACGCCATGTCGCATGAACGAATCGTCGCGACCTCATTTGCAAAAGCACCCGAGAGATATCATGCAGAAAACCCAACGTCATTCATGCCTCCAAAATGATATGCGCTAACTGCACTTCACCAGCTTCCACGATCCTTGCCGCAATGAGATCACCGACCTTGTCAACTAATCTGGAGCGGATATCGTCTGTGACAGTATGACCATTGGTCAAAATCGGTTGGCTACCACGCAGAGAGACCAACACAGCCACAAGTGCATTCAGAACTCGCTCCGCAGCTGGCCGACGGGCAGCATCGTCCAAACCATCACTGAGAAGCTTGGTGTATTCTTGCAGATTAGGAATGACGAGGACTCGGATTACTTCAGAGCCGCCGACAGATTGAAGGCCAATCACGGCACCATAGTGAGCACCGAATGGCTTTGAAGGGTCGAGGAAGGTCTTGAGACAGGAGCGCACGAGTCGCGGCTTGAGCATGTGAGAGGAATGGGAGTATTTTTTGGCAATAAGGCTGAGGAGAGAGGCGGCCATATCGCGCAGAGCGAATGACTCCACGAGATCCGCAGTTCCACCAAGCTGTCGGCCGATGAGGCACGTAAGAATGGATGGTACGAGAGATGCGATCTAATATGCGGTTAGCGGTTGAACATGTTCTTCATAGATGACAGTGTCTGCTCACGTAAGGGTCCACGTAAAGTGATTGGTTCTGGACCAATGCCTCGGCCATGTGCATCACCTGAGTAAGAACGAAAACATTCTTGAGACTGTGTGTAACCTTTTCGGCAATGAATTGGACAAAGTATGGCACCAGCTGGTGCAGACCTGGGTCCTCGCGAAGGCTGGAATACCCAGAGGTGCGATAATCCTCGCTCGTTTCGTGCAAAAAGGCACTGCAGACCTTTTCAAAGTAGAGCTGGAGTTCCCTTGAAAGTACATGCTTGACCAGTGGCTTGACAGCCACATCGCCTGTGCCACTAACTGCCGCCAGTGTGGAGTTGGCGTTCGGACCCTTTGAGACCAGTTCGAGGTTGCGAGAATCGGCAGCGGTTGGGTTCTGAGGGATCGACGGTTGCACACCTTCGACAGCCAACCAGTGGGCTAAAGTAGACGTCAGTGACTGGACAGCACATCGAAGTAGGGGTATCCACTCACCAGTGAAGGAGACTTCGCGGGGAACCTTTGGTAGAGGCGCATTTATCAGCTTCTCAAAATCGACCTCCTCATCTTCAACGTAGAACAGTGGTTGGCCAGGTCCTAGAGAGGCTTCGCCGAACTTCAACGGGCGGGTGGAGTCGTAGCCATATAATGGCTCCACGTCCAGGTTGCGCAAGGCCAGCGCGATGTCTTGAGTGGTAAGAACTGTGCGCTTACAGTGGCGCATACACTTCAGTGCTTCCTCAAGCACCTGCGCAACTCGATATTCGACGTCCCGGGCGAGATTCTCAGTCACATCGTTATTGAGGTTGAGGATACCGACAGATTCGGCGACATCGCGGATGTTATCGGGGTTCCAGACAGACATGGTGAGAGGGCGCAATCTGCAATAGATGTGTTGAGGGAAAGATCGAGATGGAATTCGGGTTTAGATAATAATGGTGCTATCGCGAAAAGTGAGGTGAAGGGCGAGGGACGAGGGGAGAGATGAAGTTTAGAAGGCGAGTCGCATCCTGAGGCCACCGCCAGCGGATCCACAGATTAGACAATAGTAACCCTTTCGAGTGAGTCAGTGTTGTGTATATACGATGAATGAAACGCGGCAAACCTCAATGGACAGAATGAATAAAGTGAACAAGCACCGCCTGGAAGATGAAAGCTTGTCGATAAGAGCTGCGCGAGTGGTTCTGCAGTCACCCGTACAAGCTAGCCTACAGCCTACACTGAGATACTTTTGCTTCATGAAGACTTCAAATCAATCTTCATTGTAACTCACAGACAGAAAATAATAAAATTAGATATGGCTAACCATGGGGTACTAACAATACAGTGCATCTTAATAGAGCACACCAATGACCTGAAACCAGGTACACAAGAGCGGGGAGTGTTATTCACTTCTCCGGGTATCATAACAGAGAGCACCAGCCAAATATTGATCTACTGGGCTCCATCCTTCGCAGGTTCTTCCTTCAGAGACTCAGACTCGATCTTGGGAGCATCTGCTTTGGCAGGCTCCTTAGCAGTCTCCTCCTTAGCAGCCTCCGCCTTGGGGGGTTCTTCCTTGGAAGGCGTCTCCTCGTCAGGCTTAGCAGCAGTAGGCTTCTCGGCAGACTTGCCCTTGCCCTTGGTCTCCTGTTCCTTGTCCTCAACCAGTGGGACGAACCTAGCATTGTCCTTCAGCTCTGGGCCCTTGCCACCATAAGCTTTGGGGATCTCTTCGACAATCGAAGGAGAGAACTCCCGAGCCAGGTTGGCACCGTTCGTGATCGGGTGGAACTTGCGCGTGGTGTTCCGGCTCAGGATAAGCTTCATGGCGGTGAACATCCAGCCCATGATAGCAGGAACGTTGACGAAGAACTTCTCCCTCAGAAGCTCTGGGTACGCCGTAGCGAACACATCGATGACCTTCTTTGTTGCGGCACGAACAGATGGATCCATACGGAAGAACTTGACATTCATATAATCGTGCACTTGGATCATCTGATAGGGATCCTCGCCGTCGTACTCAATGACCTCGGTAGCATCCTTCATCTTCAGATCCTGTACAGCGAGTTCCATGAGAGCGGCGCGCCACTGGACAAATCTGCATGCAGTTAGCATTGATTGCAATTGTAGATGACTTTTCGTGCTGGGTTCTTACTCATCGGTGTCCGCAAATGTCGCACTGATATCCTTCACGGCCCCGTAGATATTCCAAGTAAACACCAAGGGCCGTCCATTCTCCTCATAGGTCGTCAGGTATCCCAAACCCCCAAATTTAGCCGCGCTGTATTCCGCGGACTCTGCCAATGCCAGCGGGTTCACGTCCTTGCGCCATTGGAGTGCCTTGCTGAGCTGGCTCTCGGCGGCTTTGGCATTACCTTCGTTTGCGCGCAGGAACTTGATCAACACGTTGACAGTGGGGATATCGTCGCTGTCCTTGAGAGGCACTCCCCACATCTCAGTGTGACCAATGTTTCCGAGGATGGTTGGCAGGCGGTTGAACAACTCGCCCAACGCCGGGTTCTTGCTCAGGTAGGCTGGCTTCTCAACCTTAGGTTCTTCAGGCTTTACCGCTTCGGACTCAGCAGTGGCAGCGGCAGCGGCATCGTTTGCAGGTACTTCCTCCTTAACTGGGGCACTTGTAGGTTCATCTTTGGCTGCAGTCTGTTCGGTGTTTCCGACAATCACGGGTGTTTCCACGGGCTTATCGACTGCTTCCACGGTTTCCTCACGTTTCTCGGGCACGGGCGCACTAGGCGCAGGCGCATTCTGATCAGCAGTGTCCGCCATGGTGAAATTGATGGTGTTGTTGAGGTTTGAGGAAATAGGGGGTTTTTGAATTCACAGGGGTCGCAGTTGCCTTGTCAATAATCGGACCACTTATCAACCCCACCTGTCACCTGTCAGCCCTGCTATATTAATATAGTGTCTCATGATCGACATGTCACATCTTCTATTTTTATTCTTCTAATCTCCCCTATATTTCTGTTTTTGACCTTTATAAGCCATAACGTATTAATATCAATGCTGTGCTTGGTTTGTGATGAACGAAAGCAAGCGCTAAGCTATAAGGAATTTTCTACACAACTTTCGAGAAGGCAGTACTCACCTGGGCAGTAGTGAAATCGCTAATATAATCTGAAAAATGCCTAGCTTTAAGAAGCTACTATAGAAGCTATATATTTAGCTAATATATTGAATTTTCTTCTAAAATACAGAGCTAAAATTAGGATATATAACTACCCTATAGTATACCTATAACCTTAGTTGATAATAATTTGGCTATGAACCAGACAAGCATCCATTTCTATTGGACTGGTCTAGTTGATTTACTATTCATCTTGGAAATTTCATGGCGTAAAACACCAAAGACGTAGCAGTTCGCTCTAGTATCAAATTTTACATGAAAGGAATATGCGCCTAGGCCGTATATAGTTGGTTGATCACTAGGCTATTATATCGGTAGCATGAAATACACACAGTTGTAGCCTGAATTGCGCTTGAGAGCAAGATAAGCTTATCCATTCATGATATTCATTGTCCGGGGAGATACAGGTCTGAGGTTGATGTCATCCCGATGTCATCATAACATCAACATGGGTAACAATCTTGGAATCTTGGAATTCCAAATCTTGGTAGCTGGAGAACCAATCTATGGATATATCAAGATCTACCTACATATCGGTATAAAAGCCAACAACTATCACTATCTTGAACTTTACTTCATTTTTCTCTACCTAGAAGTACCACAATGGTCTCCAACGCTCAAAGAACCTTCAAACTCTCCACTGGTGCTCAGATCCCTGCCATTGGCCTGGGAACCTGGCAAGATGAGTCTGCCCAGGAGGCAGCAGTCCTTGTAGCCCTCCAGGCAGGATATCGCCATATTGACACGGCAAGATGGTAAACTTTCTCGATCCGACGCACAAAACTAGACTGACTCCCCTAGCTATGGTACTGAGGTTGCTGTCGGTAAAGCTATAAAGCAAAGCGGCATACCCAGGAGCGAGATTTTTGTTACTAGCAAGCTGTGGAACAACAAGCACCATCCTGATGATGTTGGTCCCGCACTGCAGGCCAGTCTGGATGATCTGGGTATGGAATACCTTGATCTATTCTTGATGCACTGGCCTGTTGCCTTCAGACGTGGAGATGATCCATTCCCATCTGACAAAGAGGGCAACCTGATAACCGAAGACATCGACTACCTCGATGTAAGTCCTGTTTTAAACCAACGGCAAGATTGTCTGCTAACTGATCAAAAGACCTACAAGGCAATGGAAGGCCTTGTCAAATCCGGTAAAGCTAAAGCTATCGGGGTCTCCAACTTTTCCCAACAGGAAATCGAGCGTATCCTTACGAATGCGACGATCAAACCAGCCGTTCACCAGATGGAGATGCATCCTTGGCTCCAGCAAAAGGATTTCTTTGAATTCCACCGGGTGCATGGCATTCATGTGACGCAGTATTCACCATTCGGCAACCAGAATGAAATATATGGTTCCCGCGAGGAACATGGTCAGCTGGTAAATGATGAGACCTTGGTCGAGATCGGAAAGAAGTACGGAAAAACTTCGAACCAAGTGGCACTCGGTATGTGTTCCATTTGATTGTCCGAGATGATATTCCTAGATCTGATTAACTTTTTTGTAGCCTGGGGTATCGCACACGGCCGTTCTGTCATCCCGAAATCCAAGTCGCCAGAGCGGATCACACAAAACTTTGATATCGCCTTCAAGCTTGAGCCTGAAGATATCGAAAAGATTAATTCGATCGACAAGAAGATCCGGTTCAATGATTCGAGCAAAGACTTTGGCTACGAACTCTTCACTGGCCTTGACGGGAAGCAAAAGTGAGAGACATTGACGCATTGCAGTAATGTTAGGTGCAGCTCACTTAGGGTATAATGCTGGAAGCTTTGGTGGGGTTATGTCTTTAGAAGAAATTGCAAAGCTTAGTAGTCTCACATCGTTATCCTATACAGTATCACGTCATAGGCTACCTCTAGTATAGGACTTCTAGTAGATTACTTCTATAGTCTCTCATCTTTTTCCTTTTCCTTAGAATATAATACACATACATTTGTATTATCGACATTTCTCATTCCTACGTAGCCTTCTCTTCCGCTGACAGTTCCTATTAAACAATGACTGTATAATGCGAAGATCAAAGGTCGAAAGGCTTTTCTAGGCTTTCGAGATTGTAAGATAGCTACCACCCTGTCCATCCCCAACTGCTTGCTTTTTGTCAGGGACCAAGAAAGATATCTCTATCCCTATGTGTCATATCAAATATTTCTTTTTCTATAGGGAAGCCGCTGGTTGAATTGAGATGACACGCCGGACTTTCCTGCGTTATCGGGCGGTTCTCCTCAACCCGAAATACTGGCATAGTACCTGAATTAGGCGAACTACTGAATTTGAACACAGTCAAAGGTTTTTGACTCTCCTGCCAATCAACCTCCGAACAGATAAAAGTACCTGGTCTGCATCATGGTATTACTTGACCATCCCAGGGATCTGACTCGTTGTTCCTGGGAGTGGATGGACTTCATCACGACTACACTGGTTGAACACCCGCACTTGATCGGTATAAATCCCCCATCTAACCTTTTCATCCAGGTAATGCTGTATACAATCCTCGTAGGCGGCTGACGGGAGATGGTAGGCATCAAGACGCACATCAAAGCCATCCTCGTTGCATGCCTTAATCTCCTTGAACAAGCCTAATCGGCGTTCTTACATAGTATTTGATTTCTGCTCTCTGATCGGAGTGTCAAACAAGGAGGCCTTAGGGTTGATCCCAAGCACAGGAAAATGTAAATGCAGAAAATGTTTTATATTTTCTCAATCTACCATCAGTAAAAGACCGACGAGTAGATAACTTGCATCATTAGGTATTCCGTCGGGTATTGGTCAAATATGTCCGGGACGAGCTCGAGCCAATCCGGTTTCATTTGACAATACAATGTTGAATTGCAAAAGTCCCAAAACTCGGGGTACCATCCTGGCAAATTCCAGTCGATGAGAGTGACCTTGAAGTCTGCATCTCCATTATCGCAGACCCCTCTGCGCTCCACAATTATGTTCTTTGGTTGCAGGTCTCCATGAGTAAAGACAATTCGATGGTTCTTGTGGGTGCGGTTGATCATTTCTTTCAATAATCGAATGTAGTGCGGTGACTGCGTTTGGCCCAGTCTATCTAGTATTCCTTGATTCATCTGCTTCTGATCCTGGAATGGCCGGAAATGATTGGGTTGTTATCAGGAGTTGAAAGTACACCATCGATATAGGGCGTCCAATTCAAGTTCCCAAAGTAGCTAGGTGATGGTATTGGTTCGTATACTAAGGACATTAGTCGATGCCTCGATATCGGCAATAGCTGGTAGTTCAATGACTAAATGCATCTCGTCGTCCATCTCGGTGGACATAGCGGACCGTTTTGGTGAAGTTAAAAAAGATGCAACCGAAGGGCAATTGACGGGATATGCATATTGTTCAGCAAGTGGTTTACATTTTGTGTATTGTTTGGATCGTGAGATGACAGAAGGTAGCTAAAAATCAATGCAAACTTGCACGGAGGGAAACCGGCAGAAGACTGAAGAGGTTGGGGAAGGGTAACTACATTCACCAGAGCAATAACCTATTCGAATACGCATGTGGACAATAGGTTATGCTTGTTACTTTAGTTCTAGTTATAGATTCTAGAGGTCTCGCGCTACCATCGCGCCAGCCGGGTTTGCGGAGATTGTAAGAGTTAGGCACTTTCTTTTGGCGCTAGTGTCCATTACGGGCCAAGGAATTTGAAACAACCTTAGAACTACACCATGCGTCTTGATATATCCATAGACCTCATAAGAAGATTGATTTGGAAGATTATATATAATACTTGAACTAGATTCCCACGCAGATCATGATCCTGGTAAACCTACGGAGTACTCCGTCCATCGGTACAAAACGGAGCGCAATGCTCAGGTTCAGCCAAGCCACCTACTCGGAAATGGACGCACGCAGATGTGACCAAAACCTTCGACCTGCATATGCGGAAGCACATTGGCCAAGCAGCGGAACGAATTAACGAGGTGCAGATGCCAGCAATGTACGGAGTACTCTGTAGCGAGTGCTCCATAGAATCCAACCATTGCATATTTCTGGCTGCCTAGTCTTGTAAATTGGTTCCTATACACATCGAGCGCATTCCCTCAACAAGCTGAACTAATATTATTACTCTATATTTCATATTCTCTTGGGCATGTAGCAACTAGAGCTCATCCGTCCCAAAGTCGCTGTCACACTCTTCCTTTTTCTGACTGGTTGAACTGAGGTTAAAGGCAGCATTAACGCTAGCCAGCAAAGAAACGACCACTAGATATCGTTAGAGTGGGAAGCCAGCCGTTAATATCAATAACTTACCGAGTACACACTGCAGCTCAAAATACCCAAATCTCTCGACCATAAATCCAGCCAAGATAGGTCCGACCAGTAGACCAGACATCCAACTCATATTTGTGACTGCAACAGCACGAGAGTACCCTCCATAGGGACCGAATATGCCAGGGTGCAAGTCCTCCAACTCATCAACGGTTTCTACAAACATATCAGCATTCCAGTTCCCAGAAATGACGCCTCAAGCTTACCAGTTGCTTCCATCGTGCCAACCCCCATTAGCAAGCACATAAAACACCCAATCAAAGTTGTACAGACTGCATAAATGATCTTCCCTCTAGATCCCAAAGTAGCCCAAGGAAAGCGCTCATCCCCAGCGGCTCCAAGAACCCATAGGAAAGGCGCAACAAAGATAAATCCAATGGTAGTAGGAACCCTCGATCCGACACGGTCTTTCAACAACCCAACAAGAGGATCCAAGATAATCCCAGGACCCTGGATAGACGCGAACAAAAGCCCGACAGGGAAAACGCCCCAACCAAAAGCGGACCGAACATGCGTGGCAATCGTAGACTCGAAACTGGCGATAAACAGCGCAAAGACGAAATAGCAGACAATCCCCGCCGTAAAACGAGGTTGGCCGAATAGACAGACATAGAAGCGCCAACCGCCGATTTCCTCTGTAGTCGATGACCGATCCCCTCCATCGAGAAGTGGTTCTGCTTCCGACGATGGTCTATCTTCCTCGCATAGAGATCCATTTCGACTGCGACGAGTGATACGGCGTTTCTGCGGCTTTTCAATCATGATCAGACGCATAATGATATCCACCACGAGAAACAGAGTCGCGCCACCCCATGCTGTCCAGTATCCTCCGATTCCAAAGAGAAATCCAGCAATAACAGGTCCAGAGCATGTCCCAGCTGCTGTTAGCGTCGAGCTCAAACCTGCTATCTTGCCCATGTGTTCTGATCCGATGTTCTCGGCCATTGTGGCCATGCTGACGATGAATAATGCGTTGCTGACGATGCATTGGAAGAAGCGACCGATGAAGAGCCAGGTTACTAGGGGTGAGTTAGTACAATAGACATGTTGTGCGAATTACAGTATAGAAAATTGGAACTTGCGGGATGTAGTGATTGATAGACATAGTACGCTGATTAGCGTTAGTACCAGCAAGACCAGTAGTAGGACCTTCTTGGAGCTGGCTCGGTCGGCTATGTTCCCGATAAATGGGCTCGAGATGATAGATATCAATGCCCCTTCAACGAGAAATATGGAGGTCAATCGCTGGGTCAGGGATGCGTCTAGCCCTAGACGGTTCTCGAAGATATGAGGGAGCAGTGGGACCATGAAGGCGAAGAGCATTTCATCTAGGGAAAACAATTCATAAGATAAGAACCAATAACTTCATTGTAATAGTTCATGCACGAACCTGTGAATATTGCCATGGACATGCTGCTGAGAATAAATGTATCGGACGAGCGCCAGCGATATCCCCATGTTGGCAATGACACCTGTTTCTTGATATCCGGTAAAGGAAACATTTTAGGCGTAGTTTATTAATTAAACAGCTGTTTTGATCAGTAAAACAGAGTAGAAGAGAAATTAAAAAATAAATCAATTGGGATTGAGTGAAAAATTTCCAGGCAAAGTATATTTACCAAAAGTAAACGGCTTGGGAGGGACGTGGCCTATATTTACCCAGCAAATAATGAGACATGAGAACTCCGTACACTAGCTGAAGATCTATGTAATATTATGATTGCTTTTCCCCCTTCCGACCAATCTAAACCTTGCGTTCGACGTACATTGATGCACAGTGGCTTTAGCGAATAACAGCTGAATGCCAATTCATGAGCTGGGCCATTCTTAAATTACTGTATTATAACGATAGGGTTGTCTAGTAACACAAGAAACAGACTTATTTTCGCCTTTATATCCATGTAGGACAAGCCCGGGCACGATCTCCAGAGTTTACGAGCTTATTTAGACAAGAATCATGCTACGATGTTACATATATAAGGTCTGGTAATGTAGATCATGTATTCATTCCCATTAATCAAAGGGCCAGAGGATAGACTTCGGTCTGCAGCGAAGAGATCATTTGCTAAGTGGAACCCCAGACTAGGAAAGCAAAAATAAAAATCCCGGTAATGAGGGATAGCACTTGGGGGAATATACACAGAAGCAGAGAACACACAATTAGAAGGGGAGAGAGTAGCGCGAGGGTGACCTGAGATCAACTACGGCCATCGTAAGGACAAAGAACTAGACCCAAAGATACCAAAGCACAGGGAAAAAAAAAAAAACCAGGAAGCCAACCTATCTCTATAGTCCGTTGTTGCGGAACCGCTCAGGCATTGGAGGCATAGCGGGCGGGACACCAGGCTCCGATTCATCAGTCTCTTCCATCTCCTCATCCAAATCCTCGGGATGGCTAAATATATAAAGTTAGCTTAAAAATCAAAGTATTAGGCTGGACCAAGATCAACATACGCAAGTAGCTCCTTGATATTCCTCATCTCATAGTGCTTCTTACGCTGCTGCTCGAAATGAGCATGTTTCGCGCGTGCCTCTTCAGTCGTCAAGAGCGGGTCATGATCAGGTGCATCGGCACCATTTGCTTCCTCCACGCCGACATGAACATGTTTCTCGCTCTTGTGCGAGTCCATGCTCATGCTACGGTCACGGAAGACACGAGGGTCATCCATCGCAACGTCCTGCATGTGTTCCTCTGGTTCACCGAGCTCCAGGTCAGGGATTTCATCCTCGGACACACCCTTCCGGTGTTGAGCGGGTTTGGTCGGCTTGTCCAGCTCATCGACGACAATGCCCTGCGCATCGAGTAGGCTTTGCTGTGCCTCCTCAAGCCGCATATGCTCATCGTCTTCGCTGGGGTCGTAGTGGGGAGCGTAAGGAGTCTTTGGTTCGTCGATCTTCATCTTCGCTGTTTTCTCCTGCTCGGCGAGGTACAGGTTTGCTTCGTCCCACTTTAGACGAGGCTCGTTTTCGTCATGGGCGCTGACTGTTGACTGTCGGCGCGAACTAGAGCCTCGGCGGGCTGAGGATGAGGATCTTCGACGGCCTGCATTCTGCAGGGTGTTTTGGAGTGTGAGTTCCTTGGTCTCCTCAGGTTCGGGGATGGTGGGAACGGAGGGTGGGGAGACGGATGCCATCGGAGCGGTAGTGCCTTGGAAGGAGTTGGAGTTCTTGAGAATGCCTGTTTAGTTGTAAGAATGCGCTGGTCAGATCCCATCGTTGCTTTTGGTCACCGTTTGGTGTTGACGTAGCCTGGACTCACCTTTTGGCCGATGATGCACATCATCGGAGCTGTGCGCCTTGGCCGGCATGTGCGGTGCGGTAGTCATGGTTGGATAGTAGCTAGGAAAGACTAGATGTCGCCCGATTTGCAAGTAGACGATGTAATAAGAAGACTGATTTCCAAGGGTGGTGAACCAGGGAAATCAAACGGGTGTTTTATTTTGATTCTATCACAGGCCTCAAAAGTTCAGCTGTAATCCAGGCAAAAGAAAGGGAGGCTGAGCACCGCCTGATGTGGTAGCGGGTAAAAACGGATAAATCAGAATGAACCTGACTCAGATAGATAGCACACAGTCACGAGTTGAAAAAGAAAAGAAGAATATAAGGTCAAGTGGTGGGGTGCTCGATGACGTCGGCCCGATCATCTACCCGACCAGCTTAGCTAACCTTTATCAGATGCCCACCTGGGCAGCCCTGGACGTCATATAAGACGGCCCAGTAACTAGAAGCTTCTACAGATGCTAGATTGAGTATGAAAATAATATGGACTGTCACGCTTTGTCCTGACTCCAAAAGGGACAATGCATAGAGCTCTAGTATGGATTAATATGAACATGTAAATATGTAAAGGAAATATATAATTAAACTAAAGATCAAGACAGCAACCGTCCAGTCTTTCAACGTATTCAAGAACGCCAGTCATGTTCCAGAGCTAAGCCTGTACAGAAACCTGAGGCAAGAGTCCCAAAGTCCACGAGTGTCCACGAATGCCTTAAAACACCCAACTAGATCGCCCGAACGGGGGTATATGGATATATATGCAACGTAATAATCACGATGTAGAGAATAAGAAAGGAAAAGAAAGTCGAAATGAAAGGGAATAAAGGAAAGAAAGAAGAAAGATCGCGCCAGCGACGAAAAGAACGTTAAAAAAAAAAAGCACAGCAAGACCAGAAACCCAGACAGGCCAAAAAGTCAATCACGCAATGGAGTCAAACTCCTCACGCTCACGAAGTCGGTTCCGAGCAAGAGTATCGCCACCGCTGGCCGACAGCTGCATCCAGTGCAGCGCCAGACACATACTCTGCGGGTCCGATTTAGAGTCTTTGTCACGTCGATACATCATCTCCGCCTTAAAGGTATCCCGCGGGAGGGTCAGAGGGAGAGTCACGCGTGGAAGAAGCTCTGGGTGAGTCAGATAAAGGATGGCAAGTTCGCGCTGTGCGACCGGGTTGCCCTCTTTAGCAGTGATGATCCACATTCCCGCTGCATCTTGGATCGCATGGCCGGGGCGGGATTGGAAGTCCGAGGCGAAGGGGGGATGGCGACGGGAGAGCTCCTGGAAGACGATTCGGTCTGCGATCTCGACCATGCTGTGGCAGATCTCTTCTTTGAGACTTAATGCAGCCAGACCAAATTGAAGGAATGCCGTCCCGCGATCCGTCTTGTTTAGGTGATCTCCTGGGACAAACGCTGAGATAAATTGCAAGTCCCTGAAAAGGGTCTTTGGCTTCACTTCTAGAATCAGGTCACGCAAGGTTGCTACAATTTGTGCTTCCGACGGAGTGGAGTAGTCAGATCGTCGGGAGCCACATGTGACTGACTCGGGAGGAGAAGAAGGTAACATTGGGTCCATCTGGGGTAGGTTGTTGGGGCGCACCTCTGAGAAACTGTGGCGAGTGGCCCGATGGAGTTGAGGACTGCCCCGCATCCTGTCACCTTCTCCCGGGGAAGAGCTGAGAGTAGTAGGGGAATTGGCATCTTGTGGCGAAATGAGCGAGGCAACCACCAACGAACGCAAGTCCCGCAACGCATTGAGCTTTACAAAGGGATTTCCATGACGTGAAAACACTTCGATCAGCCGGTGGAAGACTGCCTTGTATGAAAATGCAGACTGCGCATCCGATTCCAAAACTGCTTGCGGAAGCTGTGACGAGGCCTCCACACGAGGAGCTTTGTGTTGAGATACACGTAGGTTGCCTAGAGACCTGCTCCGGCGATCTTTCAATGAACCACGTTGCTGACCAAGATGCTTGGAGCGCTCTTCATAATCGGCGTAGAATTTCTGGACAGCAGCTCGTCGGCGCATTTCCACCTGAATGCGTTTCTGGCCCAGCACATTGGTGAACCAGGCGTCAGTTTCACTACCGCAACTCCACACCGGAGAGCCCAAATCGCTCAGAAGCAAACTAGTTAGTGTCTGTCTCAAGCCACCCATGAACGCAGTCTTCCCGTGCGTTTTGCGTTCAACACGACGGGGCTGACGGGTTGCCGTCTCACTGAACATAGATGGTGGTCGTGAGTACACGCTCGACGCGCTTGCGGCATACATAGGGTGCCGCTGAGGTGCAGACCAGAATGTACTGTAGGTGTCACCGGTAGATGTCGAAGCAGCACGGCCAGGTGAACCTCCGAGAGAAGACATGTCAATTGAAGGAAAGTCACGCTGCGGCCTCGATTTATCGGATATTATACTTTGGATAGAGGGCTTGCGACCCAACGACGGGGTGTCTTGATAAAGACGAGACATAGGATCGGGCATTGGCATATTGGCTCCATAGAAGTGGGAAGCAGAATTTGTGTCCTCGCTTGTGGTCGTTGAAGGCCGAGGAGTGCTAGGCATGGACATTCCTGGGAATGAGCGAGGTCCGTAACCCTCATACCTTGAGCGTTCCCTCTGGAAGAGCTCACTTGCCCATAACACCGGCGTCTCAGTCATCGTTTCACCCACTAGTTTATTGATGCTCATTCGGACCTCGTAACAGAATCGATGGATTCTTTCTTCCCCCTTGCAGAAATTGTCGATCCCGTTGTGCGACAACCACTTCTGAGTCAGCTCGACTTGCTCGTCAGACAGCTTATTCGGTCCACCCTGGCTACTGGGTGCCTTCATCATGTTCATAACTTGCACTTCGGGTTTCTGGAACAAGGAACCACCCAAAGACCTTGCTCCGTAACGGGACCGCTGTTCCTCGGGGAACTGACTGAAAAGTCGGGCTGAGTAGATCATCGTTTTCAAAGCCATAGCCACGTGTTTAGCTTCCTCATATCTGATGGAGTTCTTGACGTCGTTCATGTACCACATCTTGTCTCGGATCCTGCAAAAGGTAGCCGTCATGTCTTTGACTTGAGTTTGGAGCCGGCGGAGACTGTGATCGAGAGACACGAAGTCACTCTCGCAACGCTCTATGACAGCTCGTGATTGGATCAGTGAACGACTGTAATTCTCATGCATCGGACCCAATATCCATGAATCGTCTGTGGTCCTCGATGAGCTAGGCGTTCCTCGTTGCCCGAGCTGCTGTGACGCATTCCACCAGTAGTGCGCACCGACAAAATCGGAGTCATGATGGCAGCAGAACATCGCTTCGTTGAACCGCTGCTTCAATGACATGGCGACTGGTTGCGCAGTATTCTGTGAAATGAACCCATAGTCGCCCGCGTCGTGAATGCGGTTCTCGTTGACAAGTCGAACAATCGCTGTCTGCAATGCTTCATGGTTTTCCTCCAATCCTAGCGTCGTAGAGTGCGCATCATCGTCACTTTCAATTATCGGGACTTTGGACGTTTCATATCCGCTATCGGGAAGGAGGCTCCAAGTTAAGCCGTGACCGTCTGCTGCAACTGAGAAGATGGTCCAATGCTCGTCTGAGGGGTGCTCTAAGCTCAACCGCTCATTGGGATGATCTAGATCGGTTAGCTCGAATCGAATGCGAGCGGCCTTTTCAGACAGGCTATTTTCCGGCGCTAAAATAGAATGAGTCTCCACTGAGAATATGGAGCCATTATGCGACGTAAGTTTTGGACTTGTGTCGTGCTTGAAACGAGTGGATCCAGAATCCGTGAATGAGTCTGGCCGAAGGTGGACTGATGGTGGCGGACTGGATGGCCAAGAATGAACTCCTGCAGAGGCTGGTGAGGAATGCAAAGAAGAGGGGGTCTGTTGGAAGAGAGTATCTAGGAGTGTGAGAACATCCAAAGCAGACATCATCAGGAAAGTTGAAGATTTTCGTCGATGAGGAAGTGGTGCCTGTGAAGAGGGAATAGAAGGGTCATTCGATACCTCCGGCTGCATCGTGTCATGGAACCGAGAGAGCATGCTTTCGACACGGCCCTTGATTATCGGACGAGGTATTGAGAAATGATGCCTTGAAGATATCAGCAACAGTGTCAAGATCTGCGAACTGTTCAAGCTAGGTTGACGTACATTGAACGCAAAATAGCAAAGACTTGAGCGTAGGCACGGTGCCCAACCTGGTTCAACAATTTCTCACGAGCATCTTTTCTGATATGGAAGTCTAGGAGAAGACCGTGGGTCTATCGCAGCAATAGCAGATTAGGGTCAGCTTCGCAAGTTCACCAAGGGCCAGAGGCTCATATACCTCAGGGTACGTCAATGCGCGGTAGAGGAACTTTGAGAAGAACCACTGGAGGAACAAAAACTCCAAGAAACGACTGCAGGTCTCGGGATTATCCAGCTTCCGCAAAACGGCCTTTGCGAACAGTAGCACGGCGTGAGGAAAGCCGCCGTCCGGATCATCAAGTACACGGAACAAATCATCAACGGCAGAAGCAAAGAATTCCTCCGCAACATCCGTTCGCAAGGGGTCCAGGGAATCCATGGCAAAATCCAGCCCGGGTGGTGTGGCTATAGGCTCTAGGAGAAAAGCACCGGTTTGTAAAATGTCCATTAGGTATAGTTCAAATTTCGGGCGGGCTTTCCAAGTGCTGCCGGTGGTCCAAGAAGAAAGGATCTGGCCGATAAGAGAATAGTATCTACTACTTCCGTTGGAGATTAGTTGAGCGCAGACGGATGACCACACTTCCATACGCAAGCGGGCTTCAGGCGTCTCTGGGTCCAATGGAGCGGCAAAAACGTTAAAAAGAAGTATAGATAGTGGGTCAGTCCTCTCAAAGGCATATGCATGGTCCTTGAAGGCAGCGGACTGAGTCTGGCTCCGGTTTAAGAAAGTCTGGGCCCGAGCCCGGGAGGTAGAAGGAAACGCGGGATCATTGGTATCCAAAGCCGTGGCGGGAGAGGTAAAAGCAGCCAATTGGGACGAAGACAGGCCTTGTAACCGGTCAACCAAAAACTGGGGATCAGAGCGGACCAGCCGCAAAATCTCCAAAAAGTCCGTCCGGGACTGGGGGCTCAGCTGATGAAGGAAATCCGGGAAACGGCCAATGTCAGTTCCCAAGGATGGCTCCCCGTCCACGGAGTCTGTCTGGCCATCGTTGGGAGCAGGTGAAGAGCATGATTCCTGGAGGTCTTGTAGTGTATGGTAGAGAGCAACAAAGCTAGCCTTATCATCATGGCGGAGAGCTTCAACGAGACCTCGCTGTGCAGTCAGCCCGACACGAATCATACGCGCGGAGACACCAATGGACACCTTGGTGGCACGCAGGCGCTTCTCTAGTCGCTTCCTTCGGGCCTGCTTGCGCTGGTTTTGATGATATCGAGCGGCAAACTCCTCGAATGAAATTTGGGGCGCATCTTCCACTGGTATAGGTATTATAGAAGTCGGCCCGGGATTGTGTCCGTTGGTGGCCTCTACCATGGGACTGGCACGGCCCGAGCCCAACTCACCTGGCCCCACGTTCGAAGATTCAAGTGCGCGCATGGCTGGCGATTCCGGAGGTGAAGGAGGCAAAGGCACAGATGCGGGATCTTGCGCCCGATGCGACAAGTCAGACAAGTCAGACAAGTCACATGGTGTATTAACCTTGGGGAAAGCAGGTATTTGCTCGGCTGGAGCCGGTCAGATTGGGCTGCAATCAAAAGGGGATATAAACGATAGGAGCACCCCTCTTTTCAACATCCCCGTAGAAGGGAGAAAAGCGCAAAAATAAATATTATGACGTACTGGTTGTAGAATGCAAAGAGGACAAAGAATGCTCCCCTTGGTGTTCTACCATCTTGCGATTAGCGACAGACAGTCGCAAACCCCCCCTAGCCGATGAATCCCTATCGCATTCTGAAACGAAAACTGAGTTCTTAGAGTGACGATGCACTCGATCGGCTGAACAGTTGGCTTCCAGGATGAATGTGTGGGAAGAAAAGGCGGGGGAAGAGAAGGGAAATAGGAAAATGTTAAGAGGGGAGATTTAAAAGAGTAAAAGTAAATGAAACCCGGAGTATAAGATATACAAAAGGATTAGAATAGCAAATGGACTCGAAACGGACAGTTGCAGACTACAAAAGTGCTAAAAGCCAAGTAGAAAAGACTTGTTAGAAATATGGCTAATAGCGAAAAGGACCAGGTACCGAGTACAACGAAGACGATGCGTTGGCAGTGCAGGAATGAGGTGTCCATGCGCCCCTCATGCGCCCCTCAGATTTTATAGACGTGTTCTCTCTCTTACGTATTAGCATTTTATACTAATTTTACATATATGTACAACATAATATATATGGATCTGACATATTAAATCACTTTGGTCTACATAATATCCAAATATCAAATTGTCAATATGCTCATATGCTCATATGCAAGGATGTTATGGCTATACATCGTACTACGACACGCAGAACCGGCATTTATTTCATGCAGCTAACCCGGGATACCCCGACTTTTAAATAAAAGAAAAAGGAAAAAGACAAAAAGGAAAAAAAAAAAAAAATAAGCTTGATCACGATTAAGTGAATCGTTCATGATGGCATTACAAATGCTTAAGACACCCAAACTCCGTTCATAGATATTCGTGTAGGGAAAATCCATCATGGTATCACCGGCAGACCCATTTCTTGTCAACTTCTTTTTGTCCGACACGAGCAGCAACCTGGTCAAGGGTAGCTTTGAGTGTATCCTTGGACACCTTGGGGAATCTAAATATATCCGAATTAGCATATATGTCTAACAGAAGAGACTGTAGGAACAAACCGTTTTTTCAAGATCTCGACCAACCCAATCTTACTAAGATCACTGCCTTCAACAGCTTCCTTGAAATCAGCGAGTTGATCTGGCGGGAATGGCCGTTTCGCTTTCGATGTGGGAAGTAAAGCACTGCCCGTCGCCGGTGCTCCAGGGACCGCAGGAATAAGGAAGCCATCTATGGCTGTCGCAGGTCGCGCTTTCGCAGGTACATGATCCACGGACTTGGGTTTCTCCCAGTATGCAGTCGAGAAGGGGTCGATTGGGAACTTGACCGCATCAGATATAGTCTCCATCCGATAGGCCTCCATTTCAGGGTCGCCTTCATTGCCAGCCCACTTAATTCCAGTAGAGACAGGCTCTAAATCACCAACAATGAGACGACGTTTGCCCCCGGCAAGAGCATCATCCTCGTCGTCCAGGAAACCTTCGAGATCATCCTCGCCCTCATCACTGCCTTCATCTTCTTCTTCAGAGTCCAGCTCTTCACCTTCCTCGGGTTCCTCCCATTCTGCCTCGGAATCATAATCATAATCGGTATCCGGCAGCCCTCGGTGATAGGGATTCCGCGCAAGTCTTCTCATGGATAACTCGGACACGCGGCGGGTATAAGTTCCCTGATAGGGAGGGCGGATATCCTCGCCAAACTTGAGAGATTTCATCGGGACCTTGTGTAGAAGCTCTCGTGGTCTTAGATTTGGCATTACGCTCTGGTTTTGAGTAGATTGTGTTAGATCGTCAGATATTTGTAGTTGCAGCAGTATGTCCTTGACTGAGGTTGGCTGACGCCCACGGCGGAAGGGAATTATCTGGAAGACTTCTGATGGACGGAATGGATGTGTCTGGATAGGGGTTTCGTTGCGTAGGCATGTATCGATGGTTTCTCGTACGTGCTTGAGCGCATCGGAGTCACGCTCAAACCGATGAGGAGGTGCTACACTTGTATGAGACTGCAAAAAGAATGCGGGAAACTCTCGCTCATAATCTGGCTTCAAGCCACGAGTTTCGCAGGATGAATCGGCGGTGGTAGATGCCTTTTTAGGCGAGGGAGCGGTGGTGGCCTGTCCTGATGATGAGGAAGCGGAAGGTACAGGTGGTTTCGTGAAAAAGGAGTTTAGTTTCATTTGAGACTGTATCGGTTAGTATATGGGCGTCATTCTGTTAGGACGATTGTGGATGCCACTTACGCGGATCTTCTTCTCCTTCTCCTCGTCCTTTTTACGCTTCTCTTCTTCCCTGGCAGCCTTTTCGTCTTCCTTGGCTTTCTTCTTTTCGTCACGCTGCTTCCGCTCCTCCTCGCGTTGGGCTTCTTTCTTGCGCCTTTCTTCTTCTCTGTGCCGTTTCTCTTCATCACGTTCAGCGTCGCGCTTCTTTTTCTCCTCTGCCTTGATGCGTCTCTCTTCTTCTCTCTTAGCTTTCTCTTCTTCTTTCTTCGCTTTCTCCTCGACCTTCTGGCGCTCTTTGGCTTCCTTCTCTTTTTGCTTGGAATCTGTGCCAGCAGAGACTACCTTGCGCTTCTTAGAGGCCGGAGCATCAGGACCAGGGTTAGAAGTGGTATTGGTGTCTGGAGATGTTGATCCTCCAGTACCAGCTTCATTTTGTTTGCGCGGTGTCCTTCTCATCACGATTTCAACCGAGGGGGGAGGTGGAAGATTATTTTTGGTTTCAACTGGCGGGGAGGTAGTGTCGTCAGGTTGGGAGGGGAGAGATGGATCGCGATTTTCTTGGTTTTCGCCGGCGAACTCAGTCAATGGTCGCTTCCCATTTGGTGAGGGCAGGTGGGCATCATCAACCTCGTGGATTGAGCGTTTTCGGGGACCCGATGAAGGTGATGCGGGCAAGGACGGAGCTGACTGCATCGGCGATAGAGATGTGTTGGGTACCATTGACCCCATGGTGATTGTAAAGAGCTGATCAAGAACCGGAAGTCTGAGGAGTGAATGTGGGCGAGGGAAGGGGCGATGGGGACAGGCTGTCGTGTGATAGATCGCGACTTCACTTCATAGGTGGGTTTAGGTTGTGAAAATTAAGGGAAAGCGCGACTTCGAGAGAGAAACAATAGACGTCACTCTAATTGGACGATTTGTCTTCAATCGCAGAGTATTGACCTCGTTTTCTAATGAGTGTACAGAGTAGAGTAGTGACAGTTGGGCCAATACTGGGACGCGTTAATCGTTTCGCGCTCGCGACCGATAAGCACGTGTGCGCTTATATAATCACCATATGACCCCGGGGCCGGGGAGCCTCCAGCTTGGAGGTGCCCAAGGGACATTCCTAGTTGTACAATGTATGGCATCACTTTGACTCCCAGGGTCAGTATGGAATGAACGTGTTGTTTTGTACTTTGATATTGACAAGTGGTTCAAGTCTTTTGTTACTGTCATAATTCAATTACCTAGCACTACATGCAACAGCAAGGAAGCTACAAAAAAAAAACCATATACCACTCCACGTAAGGTATCCTAAATGCGAGATGAATTGAGATAATCTTTGAGTTGAAATTAGGTACTATCTCTAAATTAAGACAAGCTAGGCCATATAACCAACGCCAGGATGGCCCCGTATGCAGCCGCAGAAGAACGAAGGCAACACAGAGAGCCAGTCTATATAGACTAGCAGTGCCATCGAGGATATACAGCAAGAAAGAAGGATGCCTGGAGAAAAACAGGGATGCGCGCTTTGAATAAAAAGAAGTAAATCAGACAGCAAACGTGCAAAGATATTGACAAGGCAGGAGGACACATTGGTCTAAACCATCAAGATTTGCCGAATGGGGCCAAGTGTGGAGTTGCAACGAGATAGGTATTATGTGCAATTGACGAGGCGTTAAGAAAAATCACGTAGAAATCATGAAAGATAGAAGGTGGCGGCATATGAGGAAGAAGATGAAGGATAACAAGAGTTGATAGACCCTATATGAGAACAAGGGCCTCAGTCGCTGTCTGAATCGGGATTTGCGACGAAAAGTCGCACATTGGTCATGGTAGTAGTTCGCTCGTCTACACTGCCCCGTCGTCGCAATTCGGCTGCCTTTTGGGCTTTCTCGGCTGCTGCAGTGGCGGCATTTGGAGCCTGCATGTCACCAACAAAGTCGTCTTGCTCTTGCTCGCTGCTGTGTGTTGTGGCAGCATCATCTTTGTGGAGTGATGGCAGTCCGCTCTTTTTCTCTTCGTGTATTTCCGCGGGTGTATTTTCCGACACTTCTGGGAGATCGGTCTTCTCATTCGGGGGTGTGCTGTTACTGCCCATCGTTCCCTGTGGCCTCGAGTATCCACTTGGGTAACGGTGGGCACTTCCCAGAGAGCTGCGGCCGCTGCCGGTCCGTCTGTGAATTGCACCACCATCACTGCTGAGAGTGTCATCATCCCCATCGCCGACTTCGTTCGCACTGAGTCGCACGGGGACCTTGGCGCCCACAAGGTTTGAGGGCGAGAACTCCATAGCTCCCTTAGGACCATGTTTGATCTTGCCACTAGCCAAGTTTCCTGCCCGGCGAGACCCTGCGCCATGAACTTCAAGGTATGCTCTCTTTTTGTCCCGTAGGGCTTGTTCTCGCATTCTGGCATCTTCAGGTTGCGCCCGGTCACACCACACGGTAGCTTTTTGCCGCCGCATGAGTGCCACATACCCAAGCTGAGAGTTGGCAGAGCGAGACGAAGCAGTCCGTCGGATGTCAGAAACACCTTGCCCCGCATGTACTGTAGGGTGGTGGCCGGTAGACGAGGTCGAGGTAGTGGTGCTAGACATTCGTCGAGAGGGTTGACGAGGAAGCGTCATTTGGGGAATAGGAGGTGGAGGAGGAGCGCCGTGGTAGTGCTGAGAGCCACCTGAGTAGGGCAGCACGTTGGAGGATGTGGTTCGATTCCGGCTGTGCGTGGTCTGTGGGCTCGCTAGATGGGGCGCAAGTTGGGGCGCAAGTTGGGGTCGTGGAGAATCGTAGGACTGATATCCACCATACCCGTGCTGGGCACCAGAGAGGGGCTTCCGGCCAGGAGGCCCTTGGTGGAGGGGCATTCGAAAGTCTGTCATGTTGGGCGGAATGGTGCACCAGCCTTAAAAAGATCCCAACGTGCAGTAGTTCTAGGTTTGCTCGCAAGTGAGCTGGGTGTTATTTCAGGATGCAGTATCTTGCTTCGTGTCGACGACTGGGAAGGCGGCGTTGCCGATTCGCGCGGCTGACGGATAGGGAGATAATGCAGCCTCAGCGCCCACTGCAGTATGCAGCCACCACAAACCCTTTTGGGAGGTCTCAAGGGAAAGTCTCAGAGTGGAGGCCTTGAATATGCAGCGATACCACGGTGTTGTAGACGTGCAATGGGCTGATCCTCGGACTGATCCTCGGGGTAATATTGAGGCGAGGGTGACGAGGTAGGAGCGCACACACGGAATCCCGCAACTCAATCGGTCGGCGATCCGGTGGCCGTAGTGAAAGCGAGAGGTTACAAAAAAGGACACAACAGTCCTGCCCAATAAATGTCGAATGTGAAGGAATGGTCGGGATGGGCAGGTCTTAAGGGGAGGGCAGATCGGGGGAACTTGAGGACTTTGACCGGCCGTTCCTTGGTAGAGCAAGGTGATTGGACAATACGGAATACGGCGGAGGAAGTACTTTCCCACATAATTTGGCAGGTGGAGTACTTGGCTCAGCCACACCTGAGGCTGGGTGAAACTTACGGTATAGGGGTTACCTACCTAGGTAGGTACATTTCAAGGTTCAGAGTTCACAATGTTTCAAATTGTTGTCTCTCTCCAGCTCTCCATGTCAAAATGTCATGATATTTTTTTCCAAGGTTCTCATAGGTCTTTCCTATGGGATCGATGCTACATTGACATACCAGCCCTACAAATTCGCCTCCCGGCCGAGCACGTGAATGCTTGAAACCGACATCATATTGACGGAATCCTTGGTTTTGTCAATGAGGATAACGGCTCTGCTGCGGAAATGTTTATTATGATGACACGAATCGTGGACCTACCGACTCCCCCAGCCGACGTACACCACACAACAGGGGGCTACTGCCATCAAACGGCTCCACCATTCAGCCGCCCGTAACCACAACGCACCAAAGTACGCTATTGACAATGTCAGTCCACAGTGCCCATGTCTTCTCCCATGCTCCGGAGTCTGAGACAGGTAGATTGCTGTCCCCATTACTCCGTACATGCGCCCCTTTTCCTACAGAGTATAGCTTTCGGGTTAGGCGAGGACTCGGAAATCATAGCATGGCAGCTAGCGTCGGAGACTGCGAGTGACTTCAAGGTAATCGGTTGCTACTCGCGCGGCGAGAAGTGCATAATATTGGTGCAAATTGATCGAACTAGACACCTTGTGGCAAGTAGTTTTCATGCTTTCTACTCCCATCACTTCCAGTTTATCTCGTTGGATTCACTAACCTATATGAAGATGGACCTGGCTCGACTCCTACACATGTCATCACCAGTAGAGCCGATGGGATTCTGGCCAACGTTCTAGAACACCTAGTATCTCCGACCAGATCTGGGCCTTGATGGTGAGGGAATATCGAAGTTCAAGACCTCTTTGATAGGCAGAAAGATCATTTGGGTGGGGACAGCGGCGTGTGCCATATTGCTCAAATGCTTAACTGGGCATTTAATTGCATGTAAGCCGCGTACCGCTGAATATAAGGACAATTATCTTTTATTATGCGATGTGCTGGCTGCTATATGCATGTTCCCAAGCCTCTGAAGTCCAAGTATGTATCACCATATAATAGGAACCGGGACCGATGCCAGCGGGCTGATCAACGGGCTTCATTGACCTGTGCATAATGCGGGGTATACCTCCTCGAAAGGAACATTGGAAGCGAACTTTTATCATGTCCAGGGAATGTAACCCCCAAATAACTAGGAGTAATACTCCCATCCAGGGTAGTCGTCACCGGCTCCGATTCTTCTAGAGTTGTATCAATGCATGATTGGACTAACCCTTGGAAGAAAGGGCATAAAGCGATTCTCTAACCCCTTCGGTTAAACACGGCACGAATCCGCCCTTGAAAGGGCTGTAACATAATCTAGTGATTCTCATATAACAACTAATGCCATAGTTCAATACAATAAATTTCAACAAAACGGAAACTGCGCCACACAAGTGGGCTGTATGAGCTCATTGGTGGAGCTCAGGATAACTGCCATGGGAAGAATTATAGTCGTGACGTCAAGATGTTTCAGTGTACCCAAGTTTGTACAAAGAGACAAAGGAAAAAGTGCCTGTGCCTGGTGATACATTGACATTCAGAAAGAGGCACAACCTTAGAAGCCGAACACGGAAATTGTCTCAGTGGGGAAAAATAAACAAGTTGTAACATACTAGTATGAACTATTTTTTTTAGAGAAGTCTAACATCTGCATGTCACTTGTAGTCCGAGACTTGCGGTATTAGCGGATATTTCCAGCACATACCTTTGCTTTTCAAGGGTTTTATTTGCAGATGTGTATATAATAACCTTGGAAGGCTCCATAATCTCTCGGTAATCTCACAAGCCCTATGATCCTTATATTGTTTCAGCGCCACTCTTCCCAAGCATCAGGCCCCCGCTGCTCCACCCACGCTAGTCTACTTTGGTCTGGAGTATAAAATTGTGCAATTATGCAGTCCTCGCCAATAATGGCGCATTTATGCCTGATTCGTCGTAGAGTAGAGAAAGCACGCGCAGTTGTGTTATGCTAATAGGAATTTATGAGGGATGGCTAGGAACAGACAGTTGAATTGGCATATATCATTAGCATAACTCCCAGGTCAATTCTATCGCAAAGATAATGTATGCGGTGAAGATAGAAACCAGATTCAGGGCGACGTGCGAATAAGCAGGGATGCAAGGTTATACAGAGAATCACGCAAATCGCCAGCTAGGAAAATCTCTTCATTGCCTTACTGTGTTGGCTGCTTCTCTTCTGTTGATGCATCCGCATCATCCGTGGCCTTGCCCCAAGCCTCTTCAAAGGCAGAGTCCGCCAAAGCCTCAGGCCCAGGCTCATTGAAGGCTGATTCCTCAAGCACAGCACTAGGAACAGCACTGCGTGATTGTGGTTCGATTATTTCCTCCTCCTTTAAGTCAGCGTCAACGTCCTTCTCAACTAGCACCTGGGAGAAAGACGATGAAACAGCTTCAGTATCGACCAGATCCGTCTCCCTAGTCGGGACCGCTTTGTTATTGGCACCAAGAAGCTCGAGGTCAAAGTTCGAACTATAGACCACGGCAGAGAACGCTTCAAGTTCACGCACGTTCTGGTCCATGGAGACCAGATATTCATTTGGTGGGTGGGCGCCATTACCGATCACGTGCGCCTGCCGAGTCATGACAGCCAGGAGGTTGGCAAGCTTTGTCTTGCGCTCGGAGTTGGCAGCCAAGGGCACAACAGTGGCAACTGAATCGAAGGATTGCAAGGGAGCCTCTGGGGCGGAGGTGGGCGCCTTGAAGGCGTCAGCGGCGCATCTTTGGTCAATAAGGGTTGAGAATCCCTCGTTGTTAAGTAGTGTGAGCACGAGGGAGAAAGAAGGAGAGTCGATCAAATCCGCTGTCTCATCCAGGAGGTGTCGAAGCTTCGATGCTGTCTGGGAAGAGGACGGGTCAGCTACGCCTTCCACGCCCGACTCCTGTAAAACGTGCTTCTCTTCCTCCGCAGGGGGGAGCAAGCATGAAAGCCATTTTTGAGATCGTCGCTCGTCCTCGGTGCTGCCTTCCACCTTCTTTCGGATTTGCAAGGTCAACTCAGAGAGCTTGGCCAAACTGATATCCTCACGCGGATTCAAAGGTCCAAATACTTCCTCTACGGCGGCTTGCACTCTTCCCATCAGGTCCTTCCACCCGCGGTGAAGCAGCCACCAACTGAACGCGAGGTAACGTCGGTTGGTCTCGAAGTCATCGCCCAATGTTTGAGTGAGTTCATCATCGTGGTCTTCAAGTCTGATTGTCGAGGCATTGGCAGGTGGTGTAGCAAGTGAGATCACGCTGGAAAGGTAGTTCCGACGGCCGAGCAGGTTGAGTTGAATATGAGTGAAGATGGTGAGCAAGGAGAGAGTGTAGACCATAGTAAAAGACCGAGTGACAGCTAAAAAAAAAAAATGTTAGCCTCTGGCACGTAAACACTGTCAAAATTAAGACTCACAGGTAATCTTCACCTCATTCCACAGCTGTGTCTTGTTCCGTTTGGGCCGAGGTTGTCCGTCCAAGTTCACAGAAGAGTCGCCGACCTGGCTTGCGTGCACATATCCTTCGCTCTGGAAACTGGAGAGGCTTCTCCGATCATCGTCCGGCAAACTCGGGGATACCGAGCTCAGATCTGACCCAGTCGCCTCCCCTGCATTGAGCCGAGCCAACCTCTCCGCTCGCTTCTGCTGCAGCTCTTTGGTCAATTCCTCAACCGGGAGGGCATCGATGATGTTCTCGGCGGCGGTCGGCAACAAGGCGAGGACTGTATATGTGCAATCGGTTTGGTTTTGTTCAAATCGTCGGCGTAGGCTATTGCCATGGGTTAGTGACTCCGGTTCGGGGTATTCTGAACGGGATTGCAAGCATTACAAGCTCGCGTGCTTGCTAGTGGAGAGATAGGAGTCATCAAAAAACAAGGGGAACTGACTTTTCGCGAGCAATCCGATCGCTGCTCATGCGCTCGCGTGCCTCGGAGATCTTGGACAGCACATATTGTCCGGCTAAGTAGCCAGCTCCTATCACCCCAGCCCCGATTGCAAGACCTTTGCGATTGCGCTGGAACCAGCGCCTCGTCGCACCGATCATACTTGTGTTTGGTGCTTCTCTCCGAAGAAGTTAAAATGACGATCAATTTCAAATCATGATAGAGATCCAGGAGATGGATGGTTTCAGTAGATGGGGAAGAAAGGCTTCGGGCGCGGATCACCAGTTTCAGGCCTCGGCTAGAGCTCACCGTCCTGCAATGTGAGTGAACCGAGCCTATAACCAAAGCACCATACAGGATTTAAGTACCTACAGCATCCTACATGCTATTGACACCTGACTCCATGTATTTTCCCATTTAAGTCATCCAACAATTACCGTGTCCTACTAGAGCTTCCAAGGTTTCTCCCCCGGATTTGGCATGGTCATCGCGCAGCAACCCGCTAATCCCCTTATGCCTCTTTTCCTGTTCTTTCTCATTGCTCTTTATACTCTCCGCATACTCCATATATTCCATACGTCTTATAAATGTTCTCTTATGTTCTCTTTCAAACTGGTTTCACCCCAGTTCGATGATAAGCGATAAGCTTCAGTCGGCTACGCCCGATACAGGCCCCCCCCCCTTTGGCCATATCAGCCAGCCTTGGAATCAGCACTTCACCTTACATCCATCCAGCTCTATGCAACAACTTAATTACTGACTGCCCCTTCCATTCGGTATCTACGATACCACTTCCCTTTTACCAACAAGAACCGCCCGAGACTGCACCCAACCGACCTGGTTGTGAGCTGCGTCATGGCGGGGATGGAGCCCCGCAAAACCCCTCCGGAGTACTTCCTGGAGATTTTCGCCGATACCACCCATGTGCGAGATGTACTGAAGGGTTAGTGGTGGGCTGGAGAACTATAAGCATGTTCTTCGTACTGATATCTCCTGCCAGGTGTCCTGAACCTCATCTTCTTCCACCGTTACTTCCCTTCTATCCGGCCGGTCACCTTCGACGTGCTCGACTTCACACTCCCCGCTATAAACGATGCAGATCTAGAGACGCTGATAGAATCGCGCGTATCAGCTCTGGTCCGGCAGCACCTGTCCTCCGCAGCGGGGCAGGATGGCCAAATTGTCGGTGGGGGTGGGGGTGTGCGAGGGCGGATCGCAGTCGAGTTCTACGAGAAGAAACGGCGTCGCTCGGGCCACTGGTTTGGCGGACTGACAGGGAAAGGCGACGAAGAGGTGTGCTGGGAGATTTGGACACTTGATGTGACGATCGCGACACCGCGCACTGAGTCCGGTATGTACAATCTGCAGGTCCCTTTATCCAGAGCTAATTTGGTTACAGAACGAGCTAAGGTGCGCAAGGCAATGGGAAATATGTTGCAAAAGGCAGCTTTGAAAATCTTGAGCGTTGTCAATAGAGATAAAGACCATATCCCACCTATCACCACTAGCGATTCCAACCCGTTTCCCTATCGGATTGTCGTCAATCCTCGCGCTGACGGTTGGGGAAATCGCATGGGGCTCTACTGAGTTATGTGATTTGACCAAGAGGTTGTACGATACACCTCGGAATCGTCTAGCCTGATACGCCCCCATTCCGATTATTGCTCAACCAACCGGACACGTCGCTTTTATTTCCTTCAGTGGAACATGGCGTCGGGCAATCGGCCCCGATACGGTTTACGAAATCTTTACATATGATAAAAAAAGGGCTATTACTATGAGTCTAAGAAACCCTTGTGTGCTGTGCTTGGACCTGCAAGCGATGGCCGTACGGAGTTCAGGGCTTAGGTGTTTGTTTATCTTTCGGATTCTTAAGAGGGCTGGGCTGTTTTTTTTTAAAAAAAAAAATTTTTAATTTTTTTTTTTTTTTTGGCATTGCCGCGTAAGTACATATGTATCTTTTTTTATTCAACTACGCAAATCGATACTTTGTTGAGCCCTAACGAGGCAGCATAGAGCAGAAACGAGTGTGATTTCGGCGTGTCTTCAACCGGACCATCATGGCAATGGTCATGAAGTAGTACCTCCTAAAGTACCTTCTGTGGGAGCTGCACCCTGCATAAAAGCCTGCAGGTTGTAAAATGATATCTCTGGGCCAATAATATTTCATCTGATACCGCAACACCCAATATCTAGCCGCAAATACAACTTCCCCTCCAAGCAGTGTGCCACAGACACAATGCAAATCCAAAGAAACATCACATTGCTCCAAGCAGAAGCCGACAATGGCTACGAATGTTATTTCCGACTCCTGATAAACGGGTCAGTCAGGTATATCACCATTGACCAAGGCATCTGGAGCACCGATGATATGTGCTTCGGCCCATCTCTAGCCACGATTCTCCCCGATCTTCCTACGGGGAATTGGAACGATGGGCTAGTGTCCAAACACTCAGAAACCGGCGAGCCATACTTTGCGCGCGCCACTCGAACCTCGTTCCCTGGTGTTGACAATAAGTGGCATAACACCTTCGTTGATTATATGGATCTCGGGTAGAGCAGGAGACTTCGAACGGGCGTGTACGAAGTCAAATGTCCCCAATTTGAGGAACTTGTTGTCGTCAAGTTTGCTCGCTTTGATTGGGAAATTCGATATATGGAGGGCGAGACTGCTGCATACCGGTTTATTGAGGGTTATGACATTGGTCCCCGGTTCCTGGGACATCTCACTGAAGATAGTCGGGTTATTGTGATGGAGCGTATTGCCAATGCGCGGCATGCTGGGCCTCGGGATCTTGATATTTGCCAGCAGACTCTCGTTCGGTTACATGCTTTGGGAATTAGACATGGTGATGTGAATCGGTTCAACTTCCTGATTCGTGATGAGAAAGCTATCTTGTTCGATCTCGACACGGCCCGCAAGTGCGATGATCCTAAGTTGCTTGCTGAAGAGCTCCGCAACTTACAAGAAGCCCTGGAATCTTCGTCGGACAAGGGTGGTGGAGGGTATCTTTGTTAGTTCTAGTTAGCTCTCAATGTCGGTATATAGCGTACGATGCAGTTGGGTTTTAGACTGTCTATTAGCTAACCTAAATCAAGAATCTCGGAAGGGCTTCTTAGGAACTAGACATTGACATTGACTGACTGCGTCATTGCATTTTCCTTGCTCATACCAGTAAATACAGCATGCTAAAACAAAATTGTGACTGATAATCACAAGGAGAGGATTGAAACGGCATCTTTGCTAACTGCACATCCCAAAGCCGGCTAAGCCCTTTGTTGCTGGCTTGTCTGTTATTGAGGAGGATGTTATTCGGTTCGTCATCTAGATACGAATCCGGTCCGAGGATGGTGGCCATGTTGTTATTCATGGTGAGGTGCGCGGCAAGTTCAAGTTTTTTACAGCATTCCTTCGGAAGCGAATAAGGGCTTAGACGATACACCCCGGAGTCGTCAAATGGCTTCACCCAAGTCGCGTGGCAGCTCGATGGCGTATAGGGTATCCCCCGAAGATACATGTAGATGACGTAGATCTCGAACATCTTAAAATAACTGCGTCCACATTCATAATGTAAAAACTAAACACCTAATCCCCTCGAGTATGACAAAATGGCAAGAACCAAAATAAAACATTCTCATTCGGATATCCAACCCCGGACCCGTCGCAACATTTCTCGGGTCCTCTATCTCATGTTCAAGCTATTGCACTGCTCCTATTTAATCACGGCAACGAAGCTTTAAGCCAACTACTTCACCTCGTGCTTGGTGCCCCGCCTGGCACAGAGAATCGGATCCGCGACCCGCGCGCAAGCAGGTTCCGCGGAGCTTATATTGTCGATGCGATTCTCAGTTAAAAGGTGAAACTACACCCTTTAGGTGGAGTGGGGCTTGCTCGCAGCCTCGGCCTGGGCGCGGAGGTTGGAGGAGGTGCCGTTGGAGGAGAAGAAACGGCCAACCACGGGCTGGAGGAAGGAGTGGAAGACAACTTGGGCACCGCTGCGAAAGAAGTCAGATACCGGTCTCAACGTGGTCATGAGATATTAACATACTTGGTCTGGGGAAGAGCCATCCACATGATCAGAACGAACTTGAAGATGTAGTAGAAGGCTGCGATCAGTTAGCAAAATAGTAGGAATATTGGCGTCTTGTGGGCACATACGGAACCAGTAAGCAGCACTGACGGCGCTCTCAATGACAGTCAGGAAAGCGAAGACAACCCAGTACTATCAGGTCATATGTTAGAATTACTGATCGCGTGCGAACGGGAAAGATGTCACGTGGATGGTGTATGATAATCCCGAACCGGCGGTGATTTCATACACCCGCATGATTGCGACAACAAGTTAATAGAATCATGAGAACATACCGTGAGCCACTACGAGTGAAGAAAAACAAAGTTAGCAATCTGTGCTTGGAAAGGAAAAAAGTTTACCAAAAAAATCTTACCTGAGTATCATCGTGAGTGCTTGAGGTGAAAAGCGCCTGAAGGGAGTAATAACCGGGGATCAGGAAACCGGCAAAGTTGACGAGGAACTCGCCAGCAATGTTAAAGAAGACAAGGAAGAAGTAGATTCCGACAAGGCCGAGGATGACATAGACCTTGGGGACATTGGTCTGACGCTCAAGGTTGGCAAGGACAGGGTACTTGGAGAGCTACAAAATGACGGATGTCAGCTCAAAATCATAACAATAGATAGCACAGTGAGGTAGCTATCCGATAATAGGATTGTAGTCACTCCTGCTTTGATCGCTGGCGCTGAGGAACACTGCAGGCACAAGGCGAGGGCTAGACCTGAGGCGCCAGCGAAACACACAACAATGGCTGGAAACGTACCTCCTTGTCAAGCTGAGAAATGGAGTGCTGGGCACGCTCCTGGAAAGAGGCCATTTTTGTTTATAAAGGGTATTTGTGGGAGAACAAGTCAAAGAGCTAATAGGATGACAACGGAGCGAGGGATGGTGAGAATGCAACTGRTCAAGCTGGCGGCAAGAAGACACAGGCTAGCCTGTGTGTATCACGTGATGTTCATGACGTATCCGTCGCTGCCATGTGAAGCTGCATCAAGTAATTTCTTATTGGTTTGAATGTATCAGAGTATATCACTAGTGTATTTCTATCAGAAGATCTAGCCCTAAAGATTATGCAGATATGTATATCTAGAAAAAAAAGCTGTCTGTTGGAGTGCCGGTACCTGAGGGTCTAAGGCAAACATTGATGGCCTTAAAATGTAGCGAGGTTTAAGCTTCAGAAGTGCTAGGGTTAATGCACTAATGTATCGATGTATTAATGTACCTTGAAATAGACCTCAAATGGGATCAAGTTGAATGTATCAGAAGCCAGTCCGCTTTCCTCTCCACAAATCCCCCGAGATAATCATCACACATGACGTACGCGGCTTTTGCCCGAAATCATCGAGGGCCGTTTGCTCTATAGATAAATACATATGTGCCTAGCCTGCTTTCCTGCTCCCATTTCGAATATTTTTTTTCTCTTACATCATGAAACCGGGGAGAGTTCCTTTGTGGACCTCCCCCTGCAGCAGTTGGTCTGTTCGAGCCTATATGCTGCATCCTTCTCCTTCTCCCGAGGTCCCCGCCTATAAACATTGACCAATTATGGCACATGGCACTAATTCCACACCCTTTGTCTCGCAAATGAGGTCCAACATATCAAACCTGGATTTAGTAAAAAAAACTGATAGATGCTGAGCCTCTTGAAACACAAGTGACCTCGGGATTGTGCTTCACCCTCCACATGCCAGTCACGTGACCCATACTCACAGGGATGGCAATTGAAACCGGCAAGAAAAAGAATTAAAGACCCCAAAGAAGACTGAAAAAAAAAGAAAGGATTCGAACATTGCCGAGAAGACAGAATACACTTACAGTTAGTGCCTGACCGCCAGAGACGATCTCGGCATATGATGTGATTGGGTCGAAGGGCTAAACAGAGAGGCAATTAGCCTAACTCCCCGTTATCAGACTTTCTCCCCCTAAAAAAAACCCCCCCATGCAGCAACGTCTGAATATCTACGCATTACTTTATCTGTGTTGATACTCCTCAGTGGATCCTCGAATCCTTCGAATCCCTCGAATCTCCATATCCCGTGCTCGAAAAGGCGGGCCATGTAACCGCACCCGCGTACCGCCCTTCTAAGCTCTTCCGTCCCAGAGGGAGCTACACAATACAATTGAAAGCATTCAACGTGTTTTATGCGTCAACCTATCACAGCCAACTGTTCTACGATTTGAGATCGTCATATATACCACGTGGGATCCACATTTCATCGTCGAAAGCTATTTCGATTTCCATTCCGAATCACCAAATACCATCAATACACACTTTTCGCAATGCGGCCACAGTGAGTCCATGGATACTCCTCGAATACCCCACAGATCCAATTCTAATTGTTCGCTCTGCTTAGACGTGAATACCATATTGTTGTTTTGGGTGCTGGTAGGAACCTTTCCTCCTGAGATATTTCCATAGGTCACAGGCTGACCACAGGCATTCCCATGCGACGCGGTAATAGGAGGTGTTGGAAAAAGTTGCCTGACAGGTTCGTTCCATGTCTTCCCAGCTCTGCCCTGAGTCCCCAGGCTGATCAACAATCATCTTCCAGCCCAATTCGTTCAAAATGTCTGGATTGAAAGCTACGACCCCACGATTGAGGATTCATACCGGAAACAGATCGAGGTAGACGTAAGTTGTCTACAATGCGCTGGAAATTGCTCGGCCGTTAACCAAGCTTGATAGGGTCGACAATGTATACTGGAGATGTGAGTAACTCGGTAGTTCGGATATGGCATGATGCTAAATTTTCGAAGCCTGGACACCGCAGGAACAGAACAATTCAGTAAGTCTCCCCCAAGTCAGCACATCTACCCGTGAGATATCAAATCTAACAACCCACAAGCGGCAATGAGGTAAATCTAGCCATCCATCCACCCACGATCAATTCCGCGGATCAACCCCGAGAAAAGCACACCGTACTAACAGCACTCTCTCCAGAGAGCTCTACATGAAACAAGGTCAAGGCTTCCTCCTCGTCTTCTCCATCACTAGCATGTCCTCCCTAAATGAACTCTCCGAGCTCCGCGAACAAATCATCCGGATCAAAGACGACGAAAACGTGCCAATCGTGATTGTGGGCAACAAATCTGACTTGGAGGAAGACCGCGCCGTACCACGTGCTCGTGCCTTCGGTCTATCTCAGAAATGGGGTAACGCCCCATACTACGAGACCTCTGCTCGCCGCCGCGCAAATGTCAACGAAGTGTTCGTCGATCTGTGTCGCCAGATCATCCGCAAAGACTCCGAGGGCTCAAGGACCAGCAGCGATCCCAACCGCAAGCGCGAGGGCCCGAACCGCCATGACCGCAAGAGAGACAATCGCCGGCCGAGACGCCGCGGGCCGTGTGTCATCCTTTGATTCAACAGTTCGAGGGACCTCTTTTTCTGACTGAGGACCCTTGTCTTGTTTCATTTTCATGCGATACGACCCTCTGCGACCTATGCCCCCCACCCGACGCTGCTATGCATCTTGACATGTCATGTATGACTGATGTTCTCTCTATATGTTGCCGATATTTCTGTGCCTCTCCTATAGAATCAGGCTTCGATGCTACAGATTTGTATCTTTTCTTTTCTTTTAGGCTGTACACAATTGGTGTCATCCTCTTTTTCTTTTCATACTTGACATATTTGAGATTTGGTTGATCTGGACTCTAAAAGGATTCTTCTCACGAGATGGATAAAAAAGTGCTTTCTTCTCTTTTGGTCCTGTTACTGTTATCGTTCGGTTGATGTGGCTCGCGCTAGATCCCTTGAATGTTGGGCATGTGGTTGGCCCCTTCACCATCAACATAGAAAGCCATGCAATTACAGTACCGGATATCATGCGCGGTCAGACCCTTTCCTTCTATGTGCTTCTTGAGCCGGCCGTACAGTTCTATCAGCACTAGACTAAAGAACGATAGTCTGGAGAGGGCTGTAGGCTACATCATGTGATACGAGGGGACTACCTATTCACCGCATATTTGTATTTGACTATTCCAAATATCACATCAAGTCAATGGCACATGAACATATATCTTCCATCCTATGCTTTTCGAATGTATCCTACATGAAACCTTGCATACCTCAATCCAACCCGTCGGCGCTCTACATTCGGAACACGCCAAACCTGGTTTGCACATCCGGCTCAGCCTTGCCACTGAGCGCAGCTGCCAGACCCAACCCTAGCATTTTCCTCGTCTGAGACGGCGGGATGATACCATCATCCCACAAACGAGCTGAAGAAAACGTCGCTTCAGATTCACGGTCAATGCGATCTTTCAAAGCCGGATCAGCGGATCGTCCGACAGCCTCCATAACGGCAGAGAGTTGCTCAGAGCCCATGACACCGATCTTCGCATTAGGCCACATGAAGAGAAGACGAGGCGAGTAGGCACGACCACTAAAGCAATACCAGTTAGAAGAGAACTAGAGACAGCCTAAGGGAGAAACTTACCACATCCCGTAATTACCAGCACCAGCACTGGACCCAAATACTACAGTGAACTTGGGGACATCGGCGCACGCAACAGCAGTGACAAGCTTAGCACCGTTCTTCGCGATGCCGCCCTTTTCGGCATCAGCACCGACCATGAAACCCGAGATATTCTGCAAGAAGACAAGAGGGATCCGCCGTTGAGCACAGAGCTCAATGAAGTGTGCCCCCTTGAGCGAGGACTCAGAGAACAAGATTCCATTGTTAGCGACGATACCGACACGATGGCCGTGGATGCGGGCAAAGCCCGTTACCAGGGTCGAGCCATAGTCACGCTTAAACTCGGCGAATTCACTTCCATCGACAATGCGCGCGATGACCTCATGGACAGGGATCTGGCGGCGTAGGTTCGTGCCAACGATCCCGTTTAGCTCGTTAGGGTCGTACAGCGGTTCTTTTACGACAAGTGAATCTCCATTGCCGTTCTCCAGCTGGAGTGGAGTTGTCGTGGTAGGGTAGTTGAGATTTGCGACGGAGCGGCGAGCAAGGACAATAGCGTGTGCATCGTCGACAGCCAGGTAGTCCGTTACACCAGAGATGCTCGAATGCAGCTGACCGCCACCCAGGTCCTCGGCGGAGACCTCCTCGCCCGTCGCGGCCTTGACGAGAGGCGGGCCTGCCAGGAAGATGGTACCCTGGTTCTCGACGATGATGGTCTCGTCACTCATAGCAGGCACGTATGCGCCGCCCGCTGTGCAGGGGCCCATGACAACAGAGAGTTGTGGGATGCCAAGTGAGCTCATGCGGGCTTGGTTGAAGAAGATCCGGCCGAAGTGATCGCGGTCTGGGAACACATCTGCCTGGTGAGGCAGGTTTGCGCCACCAGAATCAACCAAGTAGATACAGGGCAGGCGGTTCTCTTGCGCAATTGCTTGTGCACGGAGGTGCTTCTTCACTGTGATGGGGTAGTAGGTGCCGCCCTTGACGGTGCTGTCGTTGGCGACGATCATGCAGTTGACACCCTCGACCATTCCAATGCCGGTAATTATCCCGCCTGCTGGAACATCCTCGCCTTCGTAGACACCGTGTCCTGCGAGTGCTGATAGCTCCAGGAAGGAGGTGCCTGGGTCGACTAGGGCGGAGATCCGGTCTCTTGGGAGCATTTTACCGCGGGCGAGGTGCTTCTCGCGTGCTTTGTCGTTTCCTCCACGTGCAACTTTTGTGTGTAGGCTGTTCATCCGGTCGAGGAGCTCTTGCATTTGTTCGCTGTTTTCGCGGTACTCCTGTGAAGAGGTATCCACTGCTGTGGGAAGGACGGAGAGGGCTGAGGCATGGTGAGGGTGTGTATAACTTGCTACTGTTCTATAAGCTGGTCGCGTAATATTTGTTGGCTGGCGGAATGAATTGAGACATTTGCGTGGACCGAGTCGTGAGCCCCAGCTCCGAAGGACGAGCGGGGACGAGGCACGCATTGCGGGGAAGATGGTGAACTGTAGCTGGTTTTGAAAACAGGATGGTAGAGGCTCCAGCCAAAACGAAGGAGTTATAGGTATGTGGAGGTTCACGAAGTATTTAAACTCATACGAGCAGTGGCAGAAGAGAAGCGAGGCACAAAGCTGGGGTTTCTCCAAATGCGGAGATGCGACGATTGCCGCATGTACCCGAGGGCCATCATCATCCCGCCGAGAATGCTAAAAAAGACCAAAAAATGTTAGACAATTGGTGAGGCAAAGATAGGATAGAATAGATAAATCAATTAGCCTGTAAGTAGATCATACTATCGGCCAGATGTCCGAAGAAAAAGTGAAGACTTGCATGTTCCGAGGTGGGAAACTCGTACATATGTAGTCCAACAAGCCCTGGATTGCGCGCCGAGGACTACCGCTCCCCACTGAGCGCATACTTAAAAGGTCCACTTCCCCAAAGACAATTCCCCCCGGATCTTGCCTTTTTACATCGATTCTCCCATATCACCATGGCTTCCTTAACCCTCCCTTCTCTCCTTCGCACATCAACGCGAGCGGTGCGGCTAAACCGCATCCCCGCATTCACCCCATGTTTCCGCTCCATCTCAACAAAACACCCCAAGGGATTTGTACCTCCGTCCGAAGATGATCTTCTAGAGCTACGAGAGCGCGTGCAAGATTTCACAAGTACGTTGCTCACGCCCTTGCCTACGCCGCATTTCTAACTTTGATGTAGGGCGAGAGATCCCAGCCGATGTTGCTGCGCGGACAGATGAACAGAATGAGTTCCCAGCGGAAATGTGGAGGAAGATGGGTGATGCTGGGTATGGGTGCTCTCAAATGGCGAACTCTCGTTTTCAAGATGGGAGTGTGTTATACAGCGCATGCTAACAGAGGTGAAGGTTCCTCGGTGTTACAGCCAACGAGGAGTACGGTGGCTTGGGTATGGGCTACCAAGCACATTGCGTGGTGATGGAAGAGATCAGCCGAGCATCCGGTATGTCCCCTAGTATATGGTAGTCTGAAAATCGATCTAACCTCGATTTGGGATAAAAAGGAAGCATCGGTCTCTCTTATGCCGCCCACTCTCAGCTCTGCGTGAATCAGCTCTCCCTCAATGGCTCGACAGAACAAAAGGAGCGCATTCTCCCCGATCTCCTATCAGGCGAGAAAGTCGGTGCTCTTGCAATGTCGGAGCATTCAGCTGGCTCCGATGTAGTCAGCATGAAGACCACGGCGAAGGAAGTTGAGGGAGGCTGGCTCTTGAACGGAACCAAGATGTGGATTACCAACGTAAGTCGTTTTGGTATAGATGAAATTGGAAGTTCCGACCTCGTTGCTCACACTTTCTTACAGGGTCCCGATGCCGATTACATTGTCGTGTACGCCAAGACAGAGCCTGAACTCGGCTCCAAAGGTATCACGGCGTTCCTGGTTGAGAAAAACTTCAAGGGCTTCTCGTGCGCACGTAAGCTGGACAAGCTGGGTATGCGTGGTTCTAACACAGGCGAGCTCATCTTCGAGGATGTTTTCGTTCCTCAGGAGAACCTCCTGGGTGAAGTCAACCGCGGTGTCCGCGTATTGATGGAAGGTCTGGACTTGGAGCGACTAGTCCTGAGTGCAGGACCACTAGGGTGAGCCATCCCATACTACAGCAGTCCTCTCTCATTCTAACACTCTCTACTCTAGAATCATGCAAGCCGCACTTGACCTTGTCCTTCCTTACACACACGTGCGCAAGCAATTCGGTGCACCGATCGCCCACAACCAGCTGGTCCAGGGCAAGCTTGCGGATATGTACACTAAGCTAGCTGCCTCCCGTGCATACACCTACGCCACGGCACGGCAGGTAGACAACGCCGCCGTGGAGCCTGGCGAGTTGACTGTCCGCACTCAGGACTGTGCGGGTGCGATCCTCTACGCCGCTGAACGTGCGACTGAATGCACGCTTGATGCCATCCAGCTCATGGGGGGCAGTGGGTATATCAACGAGATCCCTGCTGGGCGTCTTCTCCGGGACGCGAAACTGTATGAGATTGGTGCCGGTACAAGCGAGATCCGCAGGATGGTTATTGGTCGCGCATTCAACAAGGAGTATGCTTAAGCATGAGTATTATACAACGGTACACAAAACTATTTCATTTGGAAGGATGCCATCTCTTTGGGGAGTATATGCAAATTTATTTTAGTCGTTGTACATGTCATAAATGGCCCTATATCCAACATTACCAACACATCTGTTCTACTTCTTCTGTCTAGCCGATCTGCGCACCGGCGGTGCGGCACCACGCTTTGTAGCCCTATCACCATCGTCTTTCCGCAACGCAACTCTCTTCGGACGGGGCGCCTCTGTGTCCTGGTCGGTGTCATCTTTCTGTGCAACAACCTTTCGTTTGCTCCCTCTCTTCAATGGAATCACGACCTTCGGCGGCGAGGACAAATTCAGCGAGCGGACAGAGTCCGGGTCCGGATCTGGAGTTGTATTTGAAGCATCCCCAGTATCCCCGGCATCAACGCCCGAAGTATCCGGCGAGTTAATATCAGACATTTCGTCCGAGCTATTGGTTTGGTCATCGGCACCGTCACCAGCCAACATTTCGTCGTCAGCCAGCGACGGATCGACGGACTTGGGTTCAACCACGTGACGCTTTTTCAGCCGTGACCTATCCAACGACGGCTGGGAAGACTTGAAGACCTCCCGCCAGTTCTCTAGAAGCGCGACTTTCTCGCCCGTGTCCGGCTCATACAAGATGGCGACGTCCTGGTCCCGGTCCAGCGCCGGTGTTTTCCACACCACGCCCTGAAAGGAGGCGATATCAGGCACTAGGGGGGATTTCGTCGGCGGAATTTTGGCCGTGTGGCTTTTTGGACGGGACGATGTCTTCGTTCGTCGTGGTGCTGCTGCTGCGATCTCGGTTCTTTTCTTTCTCTCTGCGCTTTGGTCGACAGTGGCGTCATCGTCATGGTAATCGTCTGAATAATAGTCCCAGTCGCTAAAATAGTCTTCAACATCGATCCCCGGGTCTTCATATAGGCCGGCTTCGTAGTGTGAGGAGGCGGCGAGATCGTCCTGGGCAAGCAAAGTTTTGGTTAGTGTCTGAATTGGTGCTGTTTTTCTCGTGCAGACGGTGGCACAAGTAGATCTAGGCATCGCCTTGGGAATTCAACTTACGACCATATCTGGGCCTAGATCCTCGTACATGTAGTCATCCTCGAATTCATAGTACTCATCGTCGTCGGACATGTTGGAGTGGATCCCAAAAAAAGGTTGAAAGAGATCGAGTGGTAAAGGTTTCGAGGATATGTTTGTTAAATGAATGACACAACTTGAACGAAAGTAAATCGAGTAAAGGGATGTATAGCGCAAGCAAAACAAGGATGCCCAGCTGACATGACAGAGTGAAGATCGGACTGACCGTGCATTCAAGATGGCAATCCTGCTAACATAAGCCTTGGCGTTTTTTTCAGATCTACGTCGCATCTACCGTATGGGCTCATCTTTGTTGTCCTCTGTCTTGGAGTCTTTTAGTTCGGAGAAAATAATGATGAAGACCAGAAAAAGGGGTTCTATTCATTGAATACCGGGGTATACCTATTGAATAGACTGCCATCAAAGAAAGCAGACTAAATGCCTAGGAAACAAGGCATCCGTGCGACTTTTTTCATGAGTTCGATAGAGACAAGGACTTTATGCTTCCGTCTTTTTTTTTTTTTTTTCCCTCCCCGGGGTTTTCTTTAGGCTTTGAGATAGCTGTCAGGTCTCGTGGTTATATATTTTTGGCTTCGCCCTCCGTTCTATATACAGCAGCGGCCAACAATTATATCAACAGCGCGCGTAATACCTAGGATTCGGGCATCCCAGTGACTTCGTCCATTTTCTACTCATGATATCACAAGCGCTCAGGTGATATGTTCAAATATGCTGGACCATTCCATGGATTGGAATTACTATGCCTTTTGCAGTATACACTTCATCGCGGACCGGACATGTAAACTATACAGCCTATTCATCACACAGAATACACGTCATTTACTTAAATAGGTGTCGGAAATGATGGAGGCCTTCGTCATACCAAGTTATATATACCAGCCCTGTCCCGCTCCCCCCCTCGTTTTTCCTTTCCTCCTACAACCATCCCACACGATGTACTACAGCGGGCCCACTATTCGTCCCAACTGGGACTCCCACCTGTTGAAGAAGATTGATTTCAACAAACCCGCCAAAGTCTTCTGGAAGAAACTACCTGTTTGCTTTGAATTTTGAGAACCTCATCACCTCATTGCTTGGGTAGGGGCGAGGGGCCCTAGCCTTTATTCAAGTTCTGAGCATCCGCGATTTCCAATATCTGGGTTTGACGTGATCAGTGAAGACTGCGGCGCCTGCGGTCTTCGCTGCTGGCTGATAATTTGGATTCTCACGGTGGTTGGGAAGTGACCCAGGGCCCCGGGTCTCTTTTCAGATACCCAACATCCGCATTCCTGATACCCCTGAGTCCTGAATGAAGACTACGGCGCCTGTGGTCTTTGTTTGGGACTGGTAGCTGGTGACCTGATACCTACTTCCATGTTTCGAGACTTCAATGTGTGAAGGAAAACAACCACACCCGAAGTTGACATCGTGTGGGATTGGTCCATTCGATGTCATGTGGATGCCTCTCTCATCCCATCCAGCCCGGCAGCTTTTTCCCACAGGGTTTTCTGCCCGCTGGACCTTTTTGAATATCTCTTGGTGAACATCCCCCGTTCAACTGGGCGCTTTTCCCACGTCGTTTTCTCCCTGTTGGACATTCACCCCGGTGTCATTGATACCACAATGCTCCTACAACACACGAGCATTCGAGGCACTCTTTCCGGCTGGAAGCTTTCCCCCCGCGGGTTTTTCTCCTGCCCGGTTTTAATGAGGCCTCAATACCACGACAACTCAAGACAATCTCTTAAAGACATTGACGGCTCGACGCTGCCGTCCAGGAATGGGAAAACTTTCTGGAGGAAATCGAATCGGTCGAACATGAAGGGAAAATGGGCATGGCAACCCGTGCCACCCAACGAGTCCTGAAAAAAAAACAAGAGGACTCAACTGCTCATTGCACGCGCTGAAGAAGAAATGGGCACGGGTTGCCATGCCACCTGCCCATTGACTGGGCTTTGGAGGAAGCAATGGGCCTGGGTTGCCATGCCCAACATTGCCCGTCGAACGGGCCCCGAAGAAGAGAACATGTCTGGCAGCCCATGCCTTTAATGGGAACCAAACGGACCCCAGAGGAGGAAATGGGCAGGGGCTGCCATCACTGCCCGTTCGGCGGGCCCCGGAGGAGAAAACGGGCATGGCAACCCATGCCTCCAACATTCAAAAACGCCAAAAACAACAACACCACCAAAGAAAACAAAAAGAAAGACAACACAAATACAAATGAACAATGAACAAGCCAACCGACATGACCAAAAAACCAAAAAAAGGAAAAAAAAGGAAAAAAAAAAAAGGGAAAAAAGAAAAAGAAATCAAATCAAATCAAGTCAATGGAGGAAATCCAAGGAAATCCAAGGAAAACAAAGGGAAATTGGATTCAATCACGAGGTACTCTTTCCAGCTGGTTGTATTTATCCCACAGGGTTTTTCTTCCAGCTGGTTTTAACGAGGCCTCGAATTTATGTTGGAGGGATGAATATTGGGCTCTAGTTTTTGTATTGAATGATACTATTCATGTATTGTTGCTGGACAGTCTGAGGGAGGGCATGGCACCTCTCTTTCGGACTGTCCAGTGACAAAATCAAAGGTTCAGATAGTTGTTGCTGGATGGTTCGGGGAGGGCATGGCACCTCTTTCCGGATTGTCTGGTGACCCAAATCAAGCTTATTATAATTACTTGGATTCTTCATGTAGTTGTTGATATCGCACTATATCAACAGTATAGAAAGACAATCATCGTACTTTGACTCAATTCTCTTCCAGTCAAATGGCGCAGTAAAGTCAACAGATACCCGAGCATCCCAAATAATCCAAGAAAGCCTCATTAAGTCCTTGTCGCAGGATTTCATCCCCCATGTAGTACTTTTTCGTCTTCTCCCGCACGGCTGTACCAAGAGCACTGTGAAGAGGTTTCCCCAACCGGATTGTTTCAATGAACCTCAGGAGGTCCATCCAATAAATACTCTCCGGCTGCCAACGTCGTTCCTCATCTGCGGCCGACGCAAGTCTCTCAAATCCCGGTAGTGATTGCACAGTCTCCCAAATTCTAGGTGCATCATAGTATGCCGGCCTGCCATACTTCCTCAAAACTTGCTGAGTATACCCAGGGTTAACCATCTGTCGAGAGGTTCGTTGCAAATAATCGATCTGCTGATCTACAAGTTTCTGTATATCCTTCCTCGCTTGGACCGGGTCTTCTTCTTTCTCCATCCCGTCGAGGTGATGGGTAAGTTCATCTCTCAATTTCCGCAAGCGGTATTGTGTCCATTCAGGATAGAGAGAGTTTGTATCCGCATAAGGTCGGACGTTGGTAATATAGCTGGAGTCATAGACGTTTGACATTTTCGAACGGTATGAAGTGATAGTTGATATCCGCTCCTTCACACCTTTCGCTCGGGCAGCCAGATGACAGACTCCGCCACCTTGGAGCATGACGGCATGACCAATCCGGGGCCCTTCAACCTTCACAGAGTTAGTGAGAATAATTCAGTTTTAGTAAGATTAGTTTCCTACGCACCTTCTGTACCTCGCCGTCTCTCTTCTTGATATATGTCTCGCCTCCGATCATACCGTCCGTATCGCTCAGCATCAATACACAAACGTAAGGATATGAGTCGCAGCTTTGCTACAATCAGTACAGTCTGCTACAAGCAAGATGGCTAGGATGAACTTACTGCCACGGAATGATAGCACTATCATCTTTCAAAGGGTCGTAGCTTCGTTCCTCATCACTCAGCTTGACTTTTTCTACCGCCGGCTCAACTCTGAGGTTACTAGCCATCTGTGCGATAGTAGTGCCTTCAACTTGTATATTAGTGTGTCCTATTTCCGTTGGCATAACCACCTCCAGAGGTACCCCGACTGCTTCGGACACAATACTCATTGTCTCTGGGTGCGTCCAAAAGCCATTGATGAACTTGGACTGTTTCCCAGCATCACGGAGAACCAATGTCCCTTGGAATGGCAAACTAGCACATTTGTCTATAACATCTTCTTGGAATAAGGCCCTTCGGTAGGCTTTCACTCCCTCGGCTGAAAGTAGCGGAAATGGCACTGTTCCGGCAATGGGCGAGGCGGCTGGACTCTGCCTTAGAAGCAGCTCTTGCATTGTAAATTTCTTTGAGGGCGGGGTGTAGTTGAGGTGCACCTGTTGGATGAAACCTTAGTGGCAAAGTTTTGGCTAAGCATCGAAATTTGTATAGATTCACATACTTTTGGATCGAATACATCATCCTTACTGGGTTTTTGGGAAGAGTCCCAGATAAATTGCTTTAGCAGGCTGAGAGATTTCATCATGGCCATAACGTGTTGGCCAAGTAGCCAGAACCTAACAAGGTAATTGTTCTTGGTTCTCAAATTAGAAAACAGGTGTTATGGCATAGGAGCAAGAAAGATATAATTGAAGCTCAAAGACCTTCTTTAATAGTCGGTGCGACCAAAGCAGTTATAGTTACAAAGTACTCAACTTGGATCGACTCACTTAGGCAGTGTGCTACAGCACAGATAAGATATTCCTATCCAAGAAGTCCTGTCCGGGACATATCGCCGGGATTACATCAATATTATAGGGTCGCATGTCCACATTTGAATGCTTGCTGTCCTTATGAAGATGTGAGTTGGCAATAGAGATTGCCATCGTGGGCTATGACTTTACTATTATTCCATCACCCTACAGGACAAGAAGATCCACTACCACTATTGAGATCGATTTATCATTCGTCTTTTCTCCCGAAATGCAAACTGGGGACTTGTCGCCGTCGCCTTTTTGTTTTACCTTATAAAGGTCTTGGCTTGATAAAGTGGGAAGCTTGAGACTTGAGACTTGTCAATTGGATATCACGGGAGCAGAGATGGAAGTTCACTAAACAACCACCCAGAGTGTGTTTGTACACGTAGCATCTGTTTATTTATTTGCATTCCTTGTACTGTCAGCTCGGCTCATTTGCTAAAATTCGGATTTATCAGGAACTGTGTGACACGACGGTATCCGTTGGTCGGTGCCTTGGCTTATCACTTGGCTCTGTTCACGCGACTCCCTTTTTGACAAGATTGAAGTCTGTTGTTGAGACTGCGAGGTAAGGTAGAAAATGAGGTACGGTGTTATATATTTTGCAATATACCCAGCATAACAACGCATAGACGGGCGTTATGAAAAGAACAGGTGCGTCCCAAGTCATCCACGCGGAATCTAAAACCTCCCAGTTTCCCCATGCGATTTTCAATAACGGGACATTACCCATAATCCCTCCTTCAGTCGGTAAGCATATCCCCTGTCTTTTACCCACTTTGCTAGCAATGTAGCAATTTTAGCAGACATCTACTCCGTATAGTACTGTGAAATGCCTCGTGACCATACATTTCCCAAAGCAGCTGATTATGTCATACCCTCGGCTTTCCCCGCAATCTCGCTTTGCGTCGGCTCAACAGGAGCTTCTCCAAATCCCTTGAGATTTTCCCATTCTTCTACTTTATCCTTTCAAGTTACCTCGATTATGCTTACTTTGTGATCCAAATTACTCTCTGTAAAAGCCTCATTGCAGCTGAAAGGGCTGCTCTCCCACCGTCATGACCCTCTCATCCCTTCTCCGCATTACGCCCCGCCTAACCCCAAATGCGGCCCGCAGAACATCGCGAGCTGTATCATCGGCCACTAACACATCAAATACCAAGCCGTTGGACTCAATTCTCATAGCCAATCGTGGTGAAATCGCTTTGTATGTTGGGCACTGAGTTAAGTGGAATTGGTGTTGCTAACTTCGACATACTAGACGAGTTGGACGCACTGCCGCCGAACGTGGGATCCGAGTAACAACACTCTACACCGACCCGGATAGCCGAGCTCAACATGCCTTGAGCTCCCCCTTCGCCTTTAACTTGGGGTCTGTATCAGCATACCTCGATGGTGATAGAATTATTGAGATTGCAAAGAAAGAAGGGTGTCAAGCGATACACCCTGGTTACGGTTTTGTAAGTTCGCTGTGCACTTCAAGATTCCGATGGGATGCTAACTCAGAGCTTGATACCAGTTGAGTGAGAACTCTGCATTTGCGCAAAAATGTACCGAGGCCGGGCTGGTCTTCATTGGTCCACCGTATAAGGCCATTGAGGATATGGGTGACAAGAGGTACGTTCATTGTGCTATGTAAATCCTCACTGTACTTACGAGATTACCCAACTAGTCGTTCCAAAGAGATTATGACAGCTGCCGGTGTACCATGTGTCCCAGGCTATCACGGACAAAATCAAGACCCCACCTTCCTCGAGGAGCAGGCGGACCGTATCACATACCCAGTGCTTATCAAAGCCGTCAAAGGAGGTGGTGGAAAGGGCATGCGCATTGCCAGCTCGAAGGCGGAGTTTCAAGCTCAGCTTGAGTCGGCCAAGTCAGAGGCCATGAGCTCATTTGGAGATGACAATGTGCTGGTGGAGAAGTATATCACCACGCCGCGGCACATCGAAGTCCAAGTATTTGCAGACAAGCACGGTAACTCCGTTGCACTAGGAGAGCGAGACTGCAGTATTCAACGGAGACACCAGAAGGTTCTCGAGGAATCCCCCGCGCCTCATCTCCCCGATGCAACCAGAAAGGACCTCTGGGCAAAGGCACGGGCGGCTGCAGAGGCCGTCGGCTACGAAGGTGCCGGTACAGTGGAGTTCATTTTTGATAATGACTCCGGGGATTTCTACTTTATGGAGATGAACACCCGTCTGCAGGTCGAGCATCCCGTGACAGAAATGGTCACAGGACAGGATCTTGTCCACTGGCAGATTTTGGTGGCCGAAGGAGCCAAGCTTCCCCTTACGCAAGAAGAAGTGGAAGAGCGTATCGCCCAGAGTGGTCATGGCATCGAGGCCAGAATTTACGCCGAAAACCCAGAGCTGGGATTTATCCCTGACTCAGGACGGCTACTCCATGTTCGAACGCCAGCTACTTCGGACGACATTCGCATTGACGCAGGATTTGTGCAAGGAGACGATGTCTCGGCCCACTATGATCCCATGATTGCCAAGCTTATCGTGCGCGGCGCGGATCGTGAGGAGGCTCTCCGCAAGCTGGCTGCTGCTTTGGAAGAGTATGAAGTCGCAGGACCCGTGACCAACATAGAGTTCCTAAAGACCATCTGCAAGAGCCCAGATTTCATTGCTGGTGAGGTCGAGACTGGCTACATTGAGAAGCACCGCGAAGAGCTCTTCCCCCCGAAGATTATCGAGGAAGAGGTGCTGGCGCAGGTCGCATTGGCCTGTCTACATCGCGACGCCGTCTCAGGGGCGCGATCCTCAGCAGGGGTTGCAGGCTCAACGGTCGGGTTCACGCCTAGTTACCAAGAGCGACAGTTGTCGTTTACCGAGACTACCGTCCCAGGGTCCAGCGACGGCACTACGTTCAATGTGCGAGTGCAGCAGACAGCAGATGACACATTCAACGTTGAAGTCGGCGGACGAGTCTTCGAGCAGGTGGTGAGCCGCATGGATCAGGCATCACACATTGTTACATCCTTTTTCGCGCACACCCGGCTAGATACAACAGTAATTCGAGACGAGGACACCATGATCGCATTCCAGCGTGGGACTCAGTACCGGCTCACGGTGCCCCGCGCTAAGTGGATGGAGAAGGCGTTGGGACTGAAGGATGTTACCAACAGCGTTCTCGCCCCGATGCCGTGTAAAGTGCTGCGGGTGGAGGTGCAGGCGGGAGACGTGGTGGAGAAGGATCAGCCCTTGGTGGTTATCGAGAGCATGAAGATGGAGACGGTGATTCGCAGTCCACAACAAGGAACCATTGCGCGAGTCGTGCATAAAAAAGGAGTAAGTCACGCGCCTTTTCCCCTGACTAGAAACCCCGTGACATCCCTTCTGTTTCATTTTGGTTTTTCTGGCTCTGGTTATCTGCCTAGACCGTGCTTTTTTTTCTTTCCCTACCCGAAATTTAAACTTGGGGGGGGGGGAATAAGACCCTACAATTAGCGATCCAAGAACAACTGACTAACGTGTGCCTTGCAGGATCAATGCAAAAGCGGAACACCACTGGTGGAATTCGCCGAGTCTGAATAAAGTGGTATTTTTCGGTTGTTACAAGACGTACAGATTTCAGGGTTATACATCCCGATGTCTCTGTTGATATGCAAATGTGGAGTTCATTGTCAATTTCTTGTCGCCTTGCAATTATACACGATTAATGACTTGCTGATCCCGTGTAAAGGTAGATAGGGACAATATCAGATAAAAGTCAGAATTATATGAGATGAACAGTAAAATATCAAATCGCAAATACATAGGACCTCAATAAGGACTGTCGTCTGACTTGCCTACACTAAATCGGGTCATATCCCCACAATAAACCCAGAAGGTCCACTAATTACTATTTACCCCATATTCAGATATCCATGTAAAGTACCTTACACGACCTCTATTTATTCATCGAGTAACCCATACGGAGTCTGGTAAACTGCAAACCGCATGACACAAACATGACCACAGAGGTAGATCCGAGCTCTTCATTGGCCTGACAATGTGCGTGCAAAAAGTGACTGGTTTGGCAAATAATAGGCAATTCCAAGGATCAAGCTCCAAAAGGACATATTTGGAAAATATTTGAATATTAGCACATGAGGTTTAATAAATACGAAGTACGCCATAATGTGATACCGCGAAACTGGTAACCGCCGATCTGACATCACGGTCTCGCCCTTGGGCGTTTTATATTTCCAAGCTCTGATTTACCTAGGTAAGTCAATAAAATACTAAAATCAAGACCAAAATAGACAGCCTATAGCCCCACGTCAGCTATCCATTGGCTTGTTTTCACCGCAATTGTCGCATTCCCCAGCCCTTAAACCCTGAAAATTAACGAGGTCCGATGACCTGCTTTGTTTGCTATCCCCTAGCTAGACCCTTTCCTCCTACCGATACTCATATCTTCCCTGATATTCTCCCGTGTCTTTATTATACATCGCGTTTCTCCCAACCTTATACCTCCCCAGCTCCAGGGCATTTGAAGCTGTGACCTTCAAAATGTTCAAGCCCACAGTCGCACGCAATGCCATTAAGGCCCTGAACACCGCCCGCCCTGCATTTGCCGCCGCTCGTCCAGCTACAGGCTTCACCCGCCCCCTGTCATACACTGCCTCACTCGGAAAGAAAAAGAGCGATGATCCCACAAAGGACCCCATCCTGTCTGCTACGACCGCAGCTCCTGAGGGTGCTTCAGGTGAGAAGGAGGGCCAATTTGCTCGCACTGATGAAAGTGTCCAAATCGAATACCCTCCCGACAGCGAGATGCCCACTCAGCCCGTGGCCCAGGGCCGCGGCGGCATGCATTTCAAGCGTACACTGGCCCAGTTTTCACTTGAGAAGAAAGTCAGCATGGTGACCGGTGGTGCTCGCGGCTTGGGTCTGGTCATGGGCCAAGGTCTCGTCGCTTCCGGCTCAGATTTGGCTATCATTGATCTTAACAGTATGTCCCACAACCACCATTAATGACCGCCAATGCAATTATCCTAACATCTACCCCAGAGGACGAAGCCGAGTCCGCAGCTGCCTCATTGATCGAGCAGTTCCGCAAGGAGAATCCCGGTCTGGAAGAGTAAGCCCATTGCTATATTATTTCAGCTTGCCGCATTGGCTAATTCTAAGCAGAATGCCCAATGTCACCGCCCATTACGCGGACGTCGCCAACCCCGACTCCGTGAACACCGCCATGGCCGAAGTCCTGGCCAAGCACGGCCAGGTCGATAACCTGGTCACCTCGGCAGGCTTCACAGAGAACTTCGAGGCCATCAACTACCCCTTCGACCGTATGCAGAAGCTGTGGGGCGTCAATGTCGATGGCACCTACCTCTTCGCCATCAATGTTGCCAAGCACCTGATCGAGCGCAAGGCGCCCGGTAGCATCGTCATGATCGGCTCCATGTCCGGCTCTATCGTTAACGTTCCCCAGCCCCAGGCTCCTTACAACGCTGCGAAGGCTGCTGTGCGCCACCTTGCTGCTTCACTCGCCGTGGAGTGGGCTGGGCATGATATCCGTGTTAACTGTATTAGCCCTGGCTATATGCTTACCGCTTTGTGAGTATCCCCAAAGAACGACGCGATACACTTGAGTAGAGAAATCCCTCGAGGAATTGTTACTAATGTTGCCTTCATCTTTCAGAACCCGCAAGATCCTCGATGAGAACCCCCAGCTTCGCGATCAGTGGACCTCTCTCATCCCCGCCGGCAAGATGGGTACACCGGAGGACCTGATGGGTGCCGTGACCTTCCTGCTCAGCGATGCCTCCAAGTACATCACTGGAGCAGATCTTCGTGTTGACGGTGGTTATACCGTAACCTAAGCACGTTACCTGCGCGATATTTAATCTCGCTTTGCGATATCCCTATTGCATGATACTAGCTTTCCTTTACGGATGTGAATCCGATATAGACCGGTCAGATTTTACGCATGAGCTGTGGGATAATCTGTCCACGCATCTTGCATTTTGCATATTTTGAAGCCACGAAATTGCCGAGGGATACATGTACTTCGGTTAAAAAGCACATTGAACTTTTTTTGCCTCCAAAAATACCACTGTATAGGTTGAATCATACAGCGTGGGGGAGCCCATAATGATACATAGCCTCCACAAAAAGAGCTACGTGCACGATGGCTGGTCCCGAGGTCTAGACCTCTGTGTCCTACCCAGAACAAGAAAATCTGAAACATCCCCGCCCCATCTAGCTAATCGGATATCCTGGCACCTCCTTGCAGAATGTAAGATCCAATAATTAATAGACCTAATCTGACTCACCTACCCAACATTCCAAGATGCACCTCGGATGACCTGGGACTGGGATTCCGGCGGGACAGGTTCCGATCTCCCCGTTATGATTGTGCAAAGTACTTGGCGCGGGTATCAGGAATGGGTGAAATGTTCGCATTGCGGATTATATCCTAGAATGAACATATAAGACTAAGACAACCCCCAAAAACAAAAAGTCTTGAGCCAAATGGATCAGATAATTAAAACATCTATGTGGTCAAGGATAGTTGCCATGTAAGCGACTGACTATTCTTGTAGATGATGCTTCGAAAATGGCTACATACTCAGGTTATTATTATTGTGTAGTCGTAGCCTGAGCCTTGGAAATTAAAGATGATCGGGACCTTTATTGTTCCAAGGTTGTGTCTGTATGGATCCATGGAACAATCTTTAAGCCGCAAACCCTAAAAGTACCAGTGTCCAAAACTCCGGCCGATGATTGTGACTGGATATATTAAGGAGTCCTTTAACCACTCTCAGTTCTCCAGCCTCTAAGGTTACCAGGTTATCTTTCTCATCAGTTCAATGACTATAACCAGAAGACAAGTCGACTACTATGTATGTATTTCTAAATGAGGCTCTTGGTAATGTTGATGCCTGATACTTTGGGTGTCGGTACGGGCGACGCCTTCCATAGAAGGCGGGGAATTTCCCGTATGCAATCAGTCTTCCTTACCATCTACCATCAGGATGCTGGCGAAAGATTGTCTTCCACTTATCGATTTGACTAGAAAGCAAACCTCTTCTTCTATTTCTAGTGCACAAGTAGCTTTACGGCAATTTGGCGCTTTTCGACTTGTGGCCCCTCAGCTCACTCGAAATCTTTCACAGAGTGTTTTCCAAAATGTAAGGGCCTTTCTTTATAAAGCCGGCTTTGAGTTCCGCTTCTAACCTCTGGCCATAGGCTCGTGAGTTCTTTAAACTACCAATCGAAGTAAAAGAGAAAACAAGTGGTTACTCGGGCTTCGACACGGAACTCGTCCGTGGGAAAACAGCCATTCCTAAAGAAACCATTTGCTATAAAGAGAGCGTGGAGAACTATCACTCTTATTCTTCCCCTTTAGGATTTCAATCTTCCATGGAAGAGTTACAGCATGTAAGTTGTGTCTTGTCTTTGTGATCTAGAGCTAATTCTTCCCTCAAAGGAGTGGGCCAATTTGCGAAGTCCGCTATTCGACCAATTGTCTACTATTCTAGACTCAACGGAGCCCTTGATAGGCACAACATCTCTCGACCATGAATCTCTAGGTGTCAACTTCTATGACTCTGATAGACTGGGTTGCGATAGGATCTATTTCAATCCAGCTCATATGGACAGTAGCATAGTGACAATTTTGATCCGGGCCACAGAAGCACGCGATGGGCTGGAAATTGCCGATCTTGAGACAACCGATAAGCTTGATAGCGAGGGTATAGGACTAACTGCCTCCTTCATTCCTGTCCCAGCGATGCCCGATGAAGTTATCGTGCTGGCAGGAACTCGTTTGCAGCGGCTTCTAGGCAAAAACAAAGTGCGTGCGTGCGTGCACAGAGTTCGAAGTCCTACGCAGACAAGAAATAGGTTTATGGTAAACGAGAGACTGAGCCTTGCAATATTCTGTGAATCTTCTATGAAATAAATTGTCATACCCATTATTATGGTGGTCTCCTATTGTGTTGTTGCTGGCGGTGGTGATAATTTGACTTTTAATGGACCTATTTCTGTGCAAAATGTGCGGTAACGTTAGAGGAGACTGGCCTATGTTACTACTCGTGGTGATAAGTGGGGGTGTTTCTTATGGCGGCCAGATTGTTGCTCTGCAGTTTCACGGGAACATATGTACATACAAGTATGTATAGATAGCTGTAAATGTTCATGGCTTGTAAGTTTGACACGCCAAATGGGCTGCATATCCATCCAAATAAATGAACTAATTATTGACACCAAAATTGAACAAGAACGATAGTCTTCCGCTTTTGGTAGTCTGTCTTTTAGCCTGCTCTGTCTACTTCCCTATGGGCTCAATATCTGACGAGCCAACTAGGAAGTTGAAGATTCCCAAGACTACCGCTTTTACTATGGATCTTCTAGATCGTTTGCAGTGGATTTCGGAGAAGTACAGGCCCAATCACAACCTCCCCCGGGTTTTCTCCGCATACCACGCACTTGAGAGATGCTCCCCTATTGGATGTACCAAATCCAGGAGTGAATGTCACCTCGGCAAAGCTCCTTGATTTGCTCTGAAGGATTTTCTTTTAGGTCGTATTTGTGGTGTTTTGTATCATATTTAGCAGGTCGGCCGCCGATAGGGCTAGGTCTGCTACATCCCTGCTTGCAAAAAGGACGCGCAATTCGGAATGTAACGATGAGGAGGCTTCTTTCAATCTATATTTTTTATGTTTTAGTTCTGGTTACAGTGTTATAGTCTTATTTGCAGTTGTTAAGCAGTAGTCACTTTTTTTTCCTATATTATTTTGACTTCACATCTATAAGAACGGTGAAGCCCAACCCCGGCCCGTGCCGGTGATCCGGAGACGAAGTTCGGGAATTAGGAGATTTAGGAAGATTTGAGAAGATTTAAGGATTTCAAGGCAGCTCGAGGCAGATGTAGACAGGGAGATACTAAGGGAGATTTAAGGAAGATCTATTCAGTCCGGTTTGGAATCGAAGGGGTTCCCCCACCTTGACCGCTACAGGCAAGGGCGAACCCTGGGGTACTACATTCCTCAAATTCTTTGTCTCCAAACTTCTACTTTTTTTTCTTTTTTTTTTTCTATTCCTTTGTGGAGTGTGGAGTGCATGAAGCGTTTACAGTCATGATCTCCATCCCTAAAAGCCAGTTGAGCATGTCTGAAAGCTCCAACTGACGTACCTCAGCTTCAAGTCGACCTTGAATATCTTGGAGCCTCAAAGTCTGGACTTGCCATACAAAGTAGTACGACACCTTGGGGAATAGAGAAAGCTTCTATCTTCGAACTCATAGGTCAAGCTGGCTTTTATTTTCTTCTTTTCATTTTATTTTGATTCTTTTTCTCTTGCCGGCGTTCGGTTTATGCTGAATCCAAAGGATGATATCGCGCCTTGATTCTACACCAGCACGACTGCTCCAGCCGCCATTCAACTGTATCACTTGATTCGTTCCCTCGATTGCCAATTCTCACGTCACTCGTCTCGGGCTTCTCTCCCTGCAAAATTCAACCTCTCAGTGTCATCCCAAGCTCGGCTGCCAGAACAAACATACAAGATGGAGCCGAAGCTCCCCCAAGGTCTTGTGGCCATGTCAAGTGTGTCACCTAGTGAGATCTTTGAGCAGGGTACATTAAGCAGTGGGGCTTACAAGAACCTTTGGCAAGGTAACGTAACACCCCTACTCCTGGTCTCATAAATGGGCTGACTGACAACAAGCAGCCTACTCGACCTCGCACCAGGCTAGCAAAGATGAGACCGAATGCCGCCTAGAACACTTCTTCTGGAGGATATGGGGTGCTAAACAACTTTCCAGTCGCATGAACACCCATACGCTAGACTGTCTTATCCTACGCATCAAGGCATCGACAGTATTAGTCGGACAAAGGGTGACGGTCACACCGTTGCCTGGGACTGCTGGGAGTGACGACAAAGAGGAAAAGGTAAACACAAGTTTGTTCTACATCGCACCATCTCAGTTCCATATTGACGATTCGTGCAAGCCCATCAATAATAATCAGTCAGGCTGCGCTGCCGTAGCCTGTTCTCCTCACCCAATTTTGAAAAAGCCGCAGCCTTCACAGGCTGAAACACATAAAGCAACTCGGTTGCTTCTTGATACTCATATCGGCACAAAAATAACACTCGACCCTTCCGACTCTCCCACCGCAGAAATGGCTGCCGAGCCCACCCCCAATCCAAACGTGGGCCACCAGCGTTGCAAGAAGACCTCGATGGATTCCGAGTCTACACTCGTGCCCGAGAAGTTTGGCAACCAGGGTTCCAAAAAGACATCCGTATCTACTGAGTCTACCGCCACTCCGGAGAATGTGGGCCAGCAAGGTCCCAAGAAGGCCTACTTTAGTGCGACACGCACTGGAAGAGGCCCGCGCCGCCGTCCAGTCTTCAACCGCCGCAAGTCCTCGCAGACATCCATCCCGAAAACTGCACCCCCAAGTCGCCGGCGCTCCGAGCCCGCCACCAAGGCCGATGGAGCCGACACCCTCTACGAAGACAGCTATGTTGAGCTGGGTCTATTGCAGCACCTCAGCTTCCGCGACGAGGAGGACCAAATTGCGCGTGATCTCGGGCGTGAAATTGCGCCTGAGCCTAGGCCCGTCAAGCCGTCTGTTCCACTATTTGACGACGAATCCCTCGACGAGCCTTCCGCCATCCAGGCCGCTAAAGCAGCACCAAAGACATCTCCTGTTCCATTCCCGCGAGCCTCTTCCCTACGGCACCCGATGTTGAGCCCTGAGGACTTCTGCAAGGTTACCCCGTCGTTTGGGGTTATGGAGAGTCACTTCGACATGCCTGGTGGGCCGCAGCTCGTTGCTCCTGATGATGTTGAGGGGGACTGGACGGATATCGATGCTCTGGATTCGACACTTCCTGTGTTGCAACCTTTTAAGAAGTTGGTCTCGCACCATGAGAATATTGGCCAAGACCTCCCGGCTGTACAACCGACTGTTGCACCCGTTGTCAAGGAGGCTTCGTTGCTGTCATCTGCGATGAAGGGTGTGATATTGTGATACCTCACTGGAGCATAGAGACTTGACCTGGAGGTTCATGACTCCTCGGGGAAGACGAATCTGTTCAGTGATGACTTCGATGCCTCTCAACATACTGTACATAACCATGCCTCAGAGCATGCTGACCTGAAAATCTCGGAATTACTGGACGCGTGAAGGGGATAGTTCCACAGCAGATGCAAGTTACTATGGAAGATAAGGAGATGGCATTCGCTCATTGTATCAAAATTGATTGCCTGAGACTCCAATTCAAGAAACATTAATATGTATGAAATGCAGGTGACTTCTTAGAGGTTATCCTGTATATTCTAATTCAATATTTGCGCAGTAAACGACGTCACCCTCTGCGGAAGAGACTACATTCGAGCCCGAGTAACGAAGCTATGCCTCGAAAATAAGCTCAATGCTTTGTATTTGAATAATGCCATCATGAAAAGAGGCAAAACCACTATACACCATGACTTCCGAGCCCAAGCACCAGATACAAAGGAACAAAGGAATGCAAATGTAATTCACCCCCCTTTTCCATTCAATGCCATCAAGGCATCTATCCATCCCAGACACCCAGTAAGCCCACTATCAAAGCGAGTATACACCCCCCTCAAAACCACCTAAATCTGCCCATCCTTCTCAGCATCAAACTCACTCGAAACAGCCGACCTGCGACTCTTCAACCAACGCACCAAAACCCAAGAAGCACTCATAACCCAGAACACCAAGTTAACAACATCAACGTAAACAGCATGGCGCATACGAGTAATCTTCGACGCATCACCCAATGCCGAAATAGCATCATCCGTTTTATCCCCCTTCTCCACAGGATGAGCACCAATATACATCTTCCCAAAGATGCCAAAGAGCGTCAACCACAGCACGGTAACAACAAACTCCCACACAAACTGCGGTAGGAGCAGCTGTGCTGCGCCGGACTTAGCTTTGCGCATCACGAACGGCAAGATGAGATGGATGGCTGCGGTGACAGTGGCCAGGAACGCCGTGACGAGTGCATACACCCATTTCGAGTGCCAGGCGTGTTTCTCTGAGTGGTCGTGGTGCACGTCTTTACCGTATAGGCCGATGACGGTTAGGCCGAAGACAAATTGGAGGAAGCGGAGGCCGGAGAAGAACATGGAGGTTAGATTGGCGGTTTTGCTTTGTTCGGGGTCGAAGTGGATGGTTGTGCCGGGCGTTGCGCCTGCTGGATACCCGCTCATTGGGTGTTGCTCGGCGTAGGTTGGGGGGTAGACGCCGTTTTGGGCTTGGTATTTTTGAGCGTCTTTTTTGGCTTTGTRCTTTTTGGCTTGGGACCAGCCCAGTTTGAGGAGTGGGACGGCTAGGAAAGACATTTTGTTTCTCTTGGATTTGGTGATGTGGTGATGTGGTGATGTGGTGATGTGGTGGTTTAGTAGTTGGGAGTTGGAAGGTGCTGATGAAGGCACAGTTGGAAATGCTTAGGATATGGCGCACAGCGCAGAGATTATGTTGAGAAGTAGAGAAATATGAAGTCGAATGAGACGAGTCTTCAGAGATTCGGCAGACCAGCCAAATAAGAATGAAGTTATTGTATTGTATAGGATAGGACAAAGAGAAGTCCCTTATTCAAAAATAATAGAAAATAGAACAAAAGAAAGTAGTAGAATGTGAAGAGAACCAAAGAGCCTGGTTTCATCAATAGCATAGCCGGGGCTCTGATCTTTATAGAGCAGCCCTATTGCTCGTTTTCCATATATTCGTCAGAACGTGAAGACAAAGCCCAATGTTGCTATTTCCTTACATCTGCAGTCCAACATGGAACGCATATCCTTTGAGCGCGCGGTTCTAGGGTTCTCCACTGTGTATCCTCGTCTTTCATCCAAAGACAATCCTGCGGGGATGAGAAGATGAAACAGGTAGATCAAAAGGATCAAAATAGAATGCCGAGCACCCTCTAGAATCCAAAACCTAACACAGAGCTAGCAATCTCGGGTCTTGTAGGGCTTAGAATCCTGGCATCTTAGGGGAGGTTCAGTTCGCGCGCGCCAATTCGGGTTTGAGATGGTTTCAAGTGCGGTTGCTTTGAGGTCCAATCAAAATAACGTTCTATTTTTAGGATGGATTTACTGCAGAATATAGTTACAGATCAAGTTAATTTTGAGATAATTTTGAGATATTTTTTTTTTTAAAAAAATGCTACATGGACATTGGGTCATTTCACATCTGATTCAGTACATATCATGGACATTACAATTACAAAGAATAAGAGACTCCAACAAGGAACTTGGATGAGTTGCTCATAACATCTCCTTGAGAGGGGATTTCCTTCCGATAACTCCTCTCAAAAATACCCGAACGCCCCTGTCAACCCGAGAAAAATCAAACAAATGCAATGATGAAATGCGATGATGTTATGGGAAGGCGGGAGGCCGACTATGCCGGTCGACTTGCTCCGGCATCCGCTGCACCCTTAATGCCTTGAACAGATGCTGCAATCTTCGGATGGTTTCCATTGGGAAGTGGAGGCTTGAGTTCTGCAGGGGACGCAGGGGCAGAGGGTGGGATCGGCGAATTTTCATCATCATCGTACTCATGTCCTTGGTATTCATCATCCGGAAGACCTGATCCACCGGAGGAGTGGTCAACCGAAGCGTGGTCGTATCCCTGCTGGTAAGGCTGTGAGCCATTCTTCGATGCGTTCTTCGTCGCCTTCTTGGTCTTGCGACCCTTCATCTTGGCCTTCTCCAAAAGTCGCTTCTTCTCCGCCAGTCGCTTGCGCTCTTTGCGGTCTTTCATTTCATACTGTCGGATGAGGGCTTCGGGCGGATGTCCGAAGATGCTCTCGTATTCACAGAATTCGCAAATCCAGATGTCCTCGAGACTCGGGGTATGGTGGAAGTTTGTGTATTGTTGCTGGATCTTGCGTTGACGTGCAGACAACGCGTATGTGCTGCTTGGGGATCGTTTCTTCTTGGGGCCCACGGGATTTGGCTCCGCACCTTGAGCAGGTACTTGCGTACCGGGTGGGGCCTGGTAGTTCACGGGGCTAGTCTGTGTCCCTTGTGTGGAGGAGCCCCTCTGCTTTTGGTTTGCCGGACCGAGTGGTGAAGTGGGGGATCGATAAGGGATTGAATAATTTCGCTGCATGGCCATGCCCTTGGACGAGTCAGACTCACATGTGAATGTGAATTGTGTCTTCGTTGGAGTGGTATCTTCTTTCTCTTTCTCCAACAGGCTGACATTACTGGGACCTCGAGGTGGGGATGAGTGTGTTGCGGCATTGGCGATGGCGGTGGAGATGATTCCCTGGTCAGAAGCAGAGTCACCTGGGGCAGAAGTTAGAACAAACAGTGTACTGAGAAATGGAAAGGAAATGCATACCAGAAAGGCCAGGGGATGACATCAACCCGTCCCGCCGACTGGGCGTCCGGGCATTCAACCACCCATGCTGGGCATTGGGCGATAACGGATTCTTGCTGCTACTACGAACAGTAGGACGCCCCAACCGACCTCTCCCTGAACCAGATATCCCATTTCCTAGAGGAGATGCAGGGTTGCCACTCCCATAATACGTGCCAGTGGCATCAGTCGGGGTGGGAACCCGTACGGGGGTGGAGTTGACCAACCCCATACTGGCGAACTCCGGAGACAACGCAGAATGGTGTGCTCCCAAGTTCCCAGGTGTAGGTATCTTTCGCTTTTTCTTGTTGTTCGTATTCTCAAACGCGTCGTAACCGTCCCCGGTTGAAGATTTTGTCTGCGGTGTGTCGTGGGAGAAGCTATGTGGATTGCCAGACACGGGAGGTGACAGCGAAGATCTCCGAATAACACCACTCCTCCGAACAACCATCGGACCGCCTTCATCACCGCTCTCCAAGTCTACTGCCGTCTCAAATTCATGGTTATCAGCCTCCGGTGACAATTCAGTCTCCACGGTCTGCTGCACATAAACTTTGGACTCATTCACCGCTTCTTCAGAATCCGCGGAGACACCATAGAATATTTGAGACGCCGGCGGTGTAGGAGGATAGAATAGATTGTCGGCAGCATCAGAAGAAAGGCGTGACCGGAGGGTCCGTCGAGGCAGAGGACGGATCAGACGATCAGGGTAAATGGTAGAGGGTGTATCAGGGGACGAATTGAATACCCCGTCTACATAGCATCGTCAGTATTCCGTCAACTAGTTCATCTTTATCCTGAATTGGGGAATTCCCGATCATCCGGACCAGATGTCCCTGAGCAGACATACTCAATGTAGCTGTCATCATGCAAGATATCCACGCTCGCCATCAACCGCAGACGATGCTATAAGAATGATATTCCAGCCCTTTGGCTCTGTCCTTTTATTCCCCCGCCACCGTATTTGCTTTTCAAGGTGCCAATAAACCAAAAGTCGGGGGGTGGTGTCGAGTATCGAATTGGGGGGGTAAGGTCTTCAATGTCTGTGATCCGCGGTCATGAGCTTTTTTTTCCTTTCAACAACTTCCGAGAAGTGCATAGGCGGTGAGGTCAACATGTAACTGGGACTCGATCCAATCCCCGCGTCCCTCGTGTTGTCCACAATCCCGGAGACACGAATACCAACCTACCCACAGAAATAGTGCTATTACTCAGCACTTTATGAGTTCAAGATAGATCGGTAGGATAGGAACCAAGGTAGGAAATGTAGCAAACTGGAACCCAGACTCTGTGCTAGAGACAAGGCAAATGAACAACTGGAATAACTACTTAAGAGGGGTTCGGAATATGAAGAGAAAGAGACAAGTCACGGGAATTTACAAAGCACGCTAATCTACTTTTGGTAATCATACCCAATGACTTCGGGGAGAAATGGCATTATCTACATACATGTAGGTATATGATTCTGAAGAACTACAATGCAGACCAGGCACCTGGGATGCACATGTTGGTTGTGATTCATGCTAGGTACCACCATGTACCATCATCGGGCTACATAACACCATTGCACTGACAGGTTCTCTGCTTGGGAGAAAAGAAAATTCCAGCCCTCCGATCATCTCCCAGATAGGTACTCCCGGTACCTGCATTTATAGCGATTTTGACATCTAAGAGCTGGTGCGAGGGATTGATTTGATGCTGGTCATGGACTTACTGATCATACCACGAACGATAGCCCTAACTCAACGAACCTCGATCACGCGTAATCGGACCTGTTGGAACCCCTCCAGAAGGCTTTGCCCACGGCCTCATTTCGCCTCTCCAACCACCAATACACCCCGGATCTTGTTCGGAAGAATAAACGCATTATTTATATGTTGGAAAGAATCGATGCCATAAATTTCAACACGCAACTAGACGAAAGTTGTCTTGCCGACGCTGAAAATGGGCTCGGCTCGAAATAAGAGGGACGGTATGAAGGATGGTACAGACATACAGAACTTCAGGCGATAGGAATCATAGGATTGGCCATTCTCATTGTTCCTATCCTTCAGCATAGGGAGATCCGAAGTCAAGTTTTGCGGCTTAAGCCTCCCAAGGCCATTGACCCGTGTTGAACCCTTCTTGCCGTCTACGTTATTCCCACTGGGATACATTGCATCAGTTTTCTTAAAGGAGAATGCCGGCAGCTCTATACAGTATTGCATGGTATGCTTGTACCCTGGCCAACTCTCTTTCGCTTGGAAGCTCTCATTGTTTTATCGTGTTGTGATAGTGGAAAAAAATACAACCCTCAATTAGTGGGCCACAAAGCCATTGTGTGTAAATATCTGATTGAAAGAATAGCAAAAATCGCATATAAGACCGAGCATTAAATCCCTCCAAAAGGCAAGGAGGGAAAAAAAAGTGAAACACGAACAGCATGAGTGGTAAAAGATTCGCGCGTCGAAAGGCGTCGAGAGCGGGGAAGCCGGCGATTGGATCTTTTGGAGTCCCGTTCCGGCGCTTTTCTCCTTCTCTTCTTCCTCCCCGCCATTACAAGGAATCATTTCTCGGACTATGTAGTCATCGGGCTCTTCATCGAGCCTTGTGACGCCTTTATACAGATCTGTGATTTCCAATTGTCCTGCTCCTTTTCACTTGACTCTGCACCCTCCAAGAGCTCTCAATCGCGCGCGAGAGCTCCCTCGCAAACGGCTTTTTTCGAGTTACTGCTGGAACCACACCAGCCAACGTCTCGAAAACCTGTTGATTTTTCCTAATCTGGTCTTCAGAACTCTCTTTCATACTCTCCTAAAGTCCTCAGCCCTCCCCCACCATGACTCCTCGTCGTTCCTCTCGGGCTCGCACCTCCCAGCCCTCTCCTGCCCTCCCACAACACACCAACTCTTCCTCCAGCTCCTTGAATTCTCTTACTCGAGAGAGAAGCACTCGATCAAATCATAAAAATAATTCTCCTCATGAATCGACAGGCCACCGCTCCCAGTCCATCGATGATACTGAGGGTGGCTCGAAAGACCTTCCACATACGCGGCAGCGCCAGCGCGCTCACGACGACGACGATGATCCACCTCGTGAAGAAGATGAGGATGAGATAGATGATGAGGAGGAGGAAGTGACTCGATGTCTCTGCGGTCAGCAAGACTATCCGGGCTTGCCTGCTTCTCGTCGCGAGGCCCTCGGTCGCGGCACCATCAAGCTGGAGTCGGGACAAGTCCCCACGGATCCATCTGATCCTCTGTCAGAGGAGATTGGGAGTATGTTCATCCAGTGTGACTTGTGTAAAGTCTGGCAACACGGTGGTTGTGTCGGAATTATGGACGAGGCGACGAGTCCTGACGAATATTTCTGCGAGGAGTGCCGGAAGGATTTGCACCAGATCAAAGACGAACCTGATGGGTGAGTGAAACACCGTTATTCCTTGAGCCTACTCGGCTCTACATATTCCTGCATTTGCCGTCTATAGTTCGGTGGTCGTGCTTTGCCCTTGCTGCTTGGAGGGGCTGCTTTTCAGACGCAGCTTCACGCACAATTACTCCGCTGAACAGTCAAAAGATCCAAATGACTACTCGATATTACTATATTGAACTCTTTGAAGAAGCATACTGACCAATCCGGCAGACAACGCTCCTCTACCTACCTTCCTGTTGCACCTGAACCAGTTCCGCCGCCACCACCTCCAGCCCCAGTCCCAGCTCCGGCCCCGGCGGCGCCCGAGGTACCTGAGGTGCCAGGAGTGCCAGTTGGACCTGTCGGCTCCACGGTGGCCCCGTCTCCCGGCCCGTCTTCTCGTGCCTCCTCGAGAGATATATCACGGCGTTCCAAGGATCCCAAGTCCCGGGCCAGCGAGAGTGCCGCCGCGCACGCTAAGCGGCGATCAACAATGAACAGCCGGGATGCTGCTTACGACGAAGAAGAATTGATCAGACGCGCAATTGAGGAAAGCAAGGCCGAGACCAAGAGCAATGCGGATGAGGCAGACACGCATCTAGGCAAGCGAAGTCGAAGTGACAGTGTCACGTGCGTATTCCCAGACTGAACAGAGTTGACTCGGATAAGGTGGCTAACCAGTTACCCAGGAGCAGAGAACGAGCGAAACGTCCGCGAACTGCTTCGCCGTCGCCTAGCGCCATCTCGAGGCATAGCAATATCGCATCTCACCCACCCTCTGATGATGAGACGAAACCAAAACCACCGGTAAATGGGACTCGCAGACAAAGAACTGCATCTCGAGGCCAGCTGGAGAAGGAGCCAGCGAACGAGCCCGATGAGGGCGAGACGGACGCTCCGGAAGCGGCCAATCGTCGGAAAGAACGATCAAGCAGGCGCAAAGGAGATGGTAAGTAACATAGCGCACTGCACAATTGTCCATTTCCTTACACGGATATAATAGAATCCGAGCACGAAATCGGTTCCCCAACCAAGACGGCACCACCAGAACCTGAACCGTCCCAAGCGAGCCCTAACACGCCGACTCCCCAAGAGCCCACACCTGTTCGACCGTCAACTCGCAAGTCCGGTCGACCACCCGCTCGTCGTGGTCGTGTTGGACGAAACCAATATACAAAAGACCGGGACACCAATGGGAATGGAGATTCCGGATATATGGCGAACTCGCCGCGTCGGGGCCAGTCCCACGAAATCGGCGGGGAATCCCCTCGAGTTGGCTACAGCGGTGCCAACGGGGCACACATCAATGGTGGGGAGTCAGGACGGCCAAGCAAGCCACGCCACATGCACCCGCAACGAACAACGATGAACGAGATGAAGCGCCGAGTAGCAGCCATCCTGGAGTTCATCTCGCGCATGCAAGTGGAGATGGCCGTTGCCAGCGAGAATTCCTCCACGCCTACGGGCAACGGCGACCGGGCTCAGGGCCTGCTCTTAAAGAGCATGGTCGATCAAATCGACAGCGCCATGCCATCCACGCGTAGTGACGGCGGCGAGTCTGGCCCTGCAACCACCGACGGCGGCTACGGCGAGTCGTCGACGAACCATGAAAAGGATTTCAAGGATCTCAGCAGCGTCGAGATGATGGATGTGCTTACTCGCCATCTTCTCAAGTGGCAACAGGAGTATGGCAAGTTTGGAGAACGGTAGTCTCCGCGACTACCACACTGCAGGGTTCCCTCTTTCGCTCTATCCCATCTTTTGAGCTTATCCGCTGCTTCGCATCACGATACCCATCTTAATTTGCTTTTCTCGTCCTATCGATGTACACTAGACCTCTCAGTTGCTTTTTCTTCTATTTTGTCTTCTCCTTGTCATTCTATATTTTGGCCCGGCGTCATGATCATACCTCTGGGAAACAATGATGGTATGGACCTATTGGCGCCTCAGTTCCAAAGTTTCATTGCCCGTCTTTTTCTATTTGTTTATTTGTGATCCATGCTTTGCTATGACTATTATGTCTTGCTGTCTGGCTTTTACTTGTGTCTTTCGTTATTAGGTGCCCGGGTTTCATTTTTGGTGTTGGGGGAAAAGTCAGAGCCTATATATGCCTGTTTGTCTTGTAAGAAATTCTTTCTTTTTCTAGTGAGAATAGTATCACTACTCTTTTGTCCACTACAGATGTTCGAGGTGTTAGGGACGGAAGGGGGTTCCTCACCCAGCATGGAGTATATTATACTAGATAACTTGTCTATAGGGGATGACACTGTTTCCTAGCTAAACAGCAGAAGAATCAGCGTGTTAAAAAAGCCGTGGTACTCAGGGGTCACTGGGCAGCTTGCTTGACCCTGCTAAAGGTCTTACCGAATAACCCTTGAATATATTCTGTCTTGGTACGTTCCAAGGCTGCATCAAACATAAATCCGAATCGCCTGCTATATTTAGAGTCAGAATGCAGCTTGGTTACCTTCCCACTGCCTTGCATATTGCATACAATAGGCTCGGAATTGGGTATCAATCATGTATTTCAAGAGTGTATTTCGGGGTCCGTAATTGATGATATACCGAGTCTAGATTTCCAGAGTAATTTATTTTCTTCCAATCAGTTGCCCAGGTGGGTAGAATTGACTCCAGGCTTAGTATTATCTTTCATTTCTCATAGGGACTCGAACTGAGCTCCAACAGCCCGTCAACCTGAGACCAGCTATAATCATAAGGAAATTGAGTTGATAACCCAGTATACCCGATTCCAACGTTCCTCCTGTCTTCCAGTAGTCAGATCCTTAAGGTTTCGCCAGCAGCCACAAAACCCTGATCATAGCAGAGATAGACAGCAAATGTGCCAGTGACCTTGCCGGCGCAAAGCCGACAACATATGAAGGGTAGAAAACGAAGACTTTCAACAACACATGAAGACCCAAGAGATTCAATATCTGCTGATCACCAGGAGCCAGTACTTGAGCAAGACACGCGCCAGCCGCAAACAATGGGAAGATTTCAATAAGCGAATGATGGGCCGACATCAGACGCAGTGGGAGGCCCTCCATATTCCCGCGATGCTTCCGAGGGTGATCGTTACCGAGACCGTTTGGTCTGGACATGGCTTGTCCGGCAACGGACAAAGAGCCGATGCCGGCAAAAGTCCAGAATGCATATAGGACTGCAAGCGCGGGGATTGTACGACCAGATGCTACATCGCTGCCTACCGTGTAGTCGATAACTGTCTCGATGAGCTTCTGGACTGTGCTTTCGGGCTTTGCAATCGCGGTTGCTACAGGTGCGAATGCCTCCTTGTTAGTATGTAACTATGTCCAATTATGAGGCATGCTCACTATGTATGCCGGTCCAGTCGCGACGAGGAAGATACCAGATGTGTTGTTTCTTGATGCCGGAAGCAGGGTCTGTATTAGTATATGTATCTCTAGGTGACAAAGGCATGTAAGTACCTACATGCCGTTGCCCATGATGTCTCAAAGGATGCTATAGAGCTCGTGGTAATGTTGGATGGATGAATTGAAAGATGCATGGGTGTCGTTGATGGTAGATGTGGCTGAATTTTATAGCTCATCCTAAGGTATATCATCAATGGCGGATAGAAGATCGTCCGTCGGGTGTTCTCCAGCCGAGGAACTGTAGCATGATTGATGCGGGGTCCATGGATTATGTCGAGAGTTTGAGTCCTTGATTCAACTATAAAACCATTGAAGGTGTTCTACATGCGCTATAGAAGGGGTATATCCGAATACTGGTCTGGCAAAGAGCGTTGCTTGCGGTACTGTTGTGAACTCATCAGATATATACTATGCAACAAGGCAACATCACCTGGGCGTTCAGACATATACTGCATACAACTTAACTATATCATTGTGCCAAGGGCATAATTTGATAGTTTCAGAATTATGCTATCATGACAAGTAAGCCCACCTCAATGCTGTCTACTCCAATATCACGGAGCCATTCCGGTGAACCGGAAACACCCCGTGGATTTGGGGGCATCCTGGCTGCAACTTCTCAAAAAGCATAGTTTTGGTTGCGCAAGCAAATTGGTACTCGCTTCCTTGATACAACAATACCTCAGTAGATAGTTGTTATCAAAAGAAGTATTTATAACATTGTCGTATTGTAGAACTCATATGTAGAGACTACATCGTCGGAAAACGCAAGATCTTTCTGATAGTTATCGAGACCTCCATTGTTGTACCGCGCGCATGATACGAGATACTTCTAAGGAAAAATCTTGTACAAGCACGTATTGGACACAACAAACCAGAAACTTCGTGGCTCTAATCTCTTGGTAACCGTTCACCGTTCCTAGAACTTGCAAAACAACCCATCACATCGACTCGTTATGTGGCTACTGGATGAAAAAATATGTCGGTGACTTCCTCCATTTATACGCTTTTTACCTTTGTAGTAGTGCAGCGTCGGCTTCTCGTTACACTGGTGTTATTAGGTCTCCCGGAGAACGAAAAGATAGCAGCCCATTCTTTTTTGGAGAGTAATCTCAACATTCTTTCTCATGGAAGGAGGAAAGCCTCTACAGCCATGCTTCGAGGAATGAAATGAGATTATAGCATATATGGAGATAACGGGGTATTCGCGTGTCTAAGAACCAAATCGCGTCTGGCCGCTGAGACCTTCGATCAATTCGCGTTTCAGTACTTTTCGCAGGACTATATCATCGCATGTTATTAGCCTGGTCTTTGTGTACCAAAATGAAGCATTAAATACTCAGCTATTTGGGCCACAACTTCTTAGAAACACTGCTTATGGAAGAAGCAGATAAGTCATATTGTTGTTGACCCAACAATACGGAGTACCTTGGTCGATGATACAGATTCGTGGGCAGGAGACACGAAAGGCAATTGGTTATACATAGCAACGTTTCACAGTCGATTGCAATTTTGTTACTCCTGATTATTTTGCTTTCAAGATGACATTATTATACAAGTACGGGGGCCACCTAGGTACCCGTGGACTCACCAGTACCGATATCCTTAGAGCTAGCTGCCAATAGAAACGACCCAGTCCTGAAATAATACCACGTTGTATGTAAATGTATAGCTCAGTTGACCCCGGAAAGGAGTATGTTGATCTTATACTCCATACTCGGTACCCCGTACTCCGTAGGGATCTGGGAGAACCACAATAACACAAGTGGAAGAACGGTGGAGCGCTGTACAACCAGCCCTTCATGGCGTGGAACAATTGGAAATATAAACATGTACAAAATTGCTAGGCGCTGCTGTTGAAAAGGAGTACTGTTTGGTCCGCAGGGACTCTTTGATTACCGTTCTTGGGCTCCCAGCTGAAAATCATGGGATTTATCGATATACTCCAGACGGAGTACTCTGTATGGAACTCCTCCACTTAATTTGGAGACAATTGGACCCAGCCCCATAGGGTTGTACCATGGTACGGAATACTTCGTGGACCTCGGAAAAGGGGCCTGGAGATGCATTATCAATATGTATCACCACTCCATTGGGCGATCCAATGGCGATCGAACTCAAGTCAAAATATTCCGTACGCGTCCGGTAATCAGGCTCTTAGGTCTCATCATAGAAACAAAAGTACGGAGTACTCCGTACCCCGTACGAGAATTACCGTTATTTGAAACATATTTGCCAGCCTCTTTGGCGGTAAGACGGTCTAGACATGAGCTGCATGCGTTGGCTGGCGCCTCACAGTGGTTGGGCCGGGGCTGGGGACAAAAGAGGGTCTAATGATCTCGATGAATCACTTTCCAGTGGAGAAAGTGCATTGGGCGGTATTGGTATTGGTATCAATGTGCCGTATCCTGTAACGTGTTGTGTTGTGAATAGAGTCAGATATGGGCCAATGGCTATCTAGCAAACGCCCAGCGGCAGAATCGAGGCAACAGGACACTTCATAAGCCGAGGGAATTATAGTGAACGTGTCTCCGCAACCCCAAAGCAATTGTGCCGATGTGATGGAGCCAAACAAGATCGGCGCCAAGAGGATCCAGATGTCCGATTCGACCCGGAGGTTGCCATGACGATGGGGTTCGTGGCGCGGTGACAATACGCGCAGGCTGGCCAGCCCCCCATGTGAAAGGGCCCAATGTGTACGGAGTATTGCAGCTCGGTATCCATCAATGGAGACACAGTCCTGGAGGTTTCAGAGTGATTGACTAGATCAAGAAAGAGAATACAATTGTTAGACACATTGAGTAATTCTAATAGGACAATTCAAATACCGTAGAGAGACAGTAAGGAGAAGAGGGAGCCTCGGCGATCAGCGGAGAACCCAAACCGGCAAGGCGGCATAAACAAATGAACTGGCATAAATAATCGTCATGTTCGCCAACAGCGCTGGTCTCTTTCTTCTTCTTCTTCCATTCCTACGATCTAACATTCTTCATCTTAAGGTTATCTTTTCCCCTCCATTCCAATCGCAGGATAAAAAGATCTTCTCTTTTTCTCCTCCCCCCACTTCCGAGAAAGACTTCCCTTTCAAGTCTTTTCTTGTTTAGTCTTTCGAGTTGTTTAACGACAGTTCGAAAGGCATTCGAGAAAAGACGCTAAAAGTCCGTCAATCTGGACTTTGACGCCCGTGTTCCCATCCCCTTCAGTGTCTTCCCGTCGTCGTACCGGAGTGACGCTGTCTCTGAAACTACTCAGACTAGAGTAGAGGGAGAAGCCAATTTCGATCGTACTTCGCGCGTCGAACGGGAAGATACTCGAGGTTCTGCTCCCCTTCCCGCTCCTGTTCAAGGAAAGCAAGAAGTCGAGTTCCGCATTCAAGAAGAGCGTCCGCGCATTCAAGAAGAGCACCGCCAGTACACACAGCAACCGCAGCAGTACTCGCAGTCGGAGTCGCAGTCGCAGTTGTCGTACCAGCACTCCCAGCCTTCGCACAACTACGCCCCTGAAGTTGAGCTTACTCGTGAACGGTATGTAATGGGTTTTTTTTTCGTATTTTTCACTTTGTTTTTTTGCCCAACCTCCAGAGATCCACTTTCAGTGGAGACCTGCAGCGGGACTATCATTATTTGTTGTGAGATCTCCTATCTCGGTTTAGAGTGATTACGGATTTAGTCGGGGACTAAAATTACGTGTCATCAAAACCTGATCCACTTCAATTAGCGGTGACTGGCTTGTTTTGTTTATATGTTTATGGTACCCATGTGGGCTGACCCTTTCCAAGCTACCCCAGTTACCAACAACCTTCCGTCGACTACGAGGACCGTACTCAAGTCTACGATAAAGTCGTCGAGAACCAACTCGACCTCACTGAGAGAGACTACCGTCAACGTACCTCTCCCTCCTACGACCTCGACGTCTCTTACGACCGTCGTTATCGTCAGCCCGTAGACTCCGCCTACGGTTACCAATCCCAGTCCGACGTCTCGTACGACCGGGCCTACCAGTCTCAGACCGACTCTTACAAGGAAGACGACGTCTACCTCCGTGAAGTTCAGCCCCGTGCTCGTTACTCCACCCGGACCCAAGTAAACGTCCCTCAGTCCACTACCCGTGACACCGCCCCCACTCGCAAAATGGGTTACTACGACGACGAAGGCCAGTACCACTCCTTCCGCCGCGGCGTTGAGCGCGCTGCCGACCGTGTCATGCACCCCTTCTCCCACTCCGACCATGAGGAGTCTAACGCCGGTGAGGTCGCTGCTCCACGTGAGAATGTCCGCATCGTCGAGCCCCGCAACCGCGGCTCCGCTGGCGAGACCGTCCCCATCCCCTGCCACTTCGTCCGCGTCGGCGACATCCTGATCCTTCAGGGCCGCCCTTGCCAGGTCATCCGCATCTCGGTCTCCCCCCAGACCGGCCAGCACCGTTACCTCGGTGTCGACCTCTTCACCCGCAAGCTGCAGGAGGAGTCCAGCTTCGTTGCCAACCCCTCTCCCTCCGTGGTTGTCCAGACCATGCTCGGCCCCGTCTTCAAGACCTACCGCATCCTGGACCTCCGTGATGACAACCGCCTCGTCGCCATGACCGAGTCCGGTGATGTCAAGCAGGGTCTCCCCGTCATCACCCAGGGTCACCTCTTCAAGCGCATCAGCGATGCCTTCGCTGATGGCCGTGGTTCCGTCCGTGCTCTCGTCATCAACGATGGTGGCCGTGAGCTCGTCGTCGACTACAAGGTCATTCACGGCTCCCGTCTGTAAATTTTATTTTTTCCTGGGTTTCTCCTAGAGGGGGTCTAGATACGTTTGTCCCTCATCCATGGTGTGATGAATAGTTAGTGGTTTTCTTTTTCCTTTTGCTTGTGTGACTTAATTTTCTTTTGTATGATGATCTCATGTATGCAACTCCTTTTTGTGTATTGGTAAAAACGTCAATGGATTTTATCTGTACTCAATGGGCCTTGACTTTCTTCAATGTTGTAACTAGCCCGTAATACAGCAATCAGGGCTGTGTCCGCACTTGCCCGCTCCGTTTGTTTACTTTTTCTGGCTCATATTGAACTTAGGCAGAAACCCATCTTGCATATATATTATTGGCTTGGCGAGCAACAAGTTTTTCTTTTTTTTTTCACCTTTGTTGTTCGTTGACTTGAAGATATATATGTTGTATGTTGGTACTGCCTTTCTCTTTCACCGTCAAAATATAGATCTTGGAATACATAATCGTGGCACCGCCTTTTCACCAACACACTACCCGGTGTTGGTGGGCCCCACTCAACAATAATTTACACTCAACGATAATTTTTCAATCTTACATCAACTTCTTTACTATTTTTCTACCACTAAACAATGTCGGATCAAATTCAAAATCAGGAATCCCAAATTCTAGATGCTGTGAAAGCATACCATGCACTCGAAAAACCCAATATCGCTAAATTGGCACGTGAATTCGAGGTTCCATACCAGCGTTTACGCGCCCGTATCCACGGTCGCGAAAACAAAACCGCGTCTGCCAGCCTAAGAAAGGCTTTAAATCCAATTCAAGAAAAGGCATTACGAACATGGATCGATACTCTCCACATTAGAAATATGGCAATACCCCCTTCTCTTATTGAAAAGACTACAAATTCGATCCTACAAAGCGGGGGTAGTGAGCAGACTGTCGGCCACAATTGGGTCTACCGTTATATGCAAAGACTACCCCCACATATACCATATCTTAAACTAAAAATGGCTAAAAAGGTGCGCCTAGATAGTGAGAACTATGGTCTATTACTACTATGGTTTAACAACCTACGTACGCTATATGAAAAGCATCAATTCCTACCTTATGAGATCTTCAATTGGGATGAAACCGGCTATCAAATTGGCCAGGGAAAGCGCTAAAAAGTCCTCGCTCCTAGTGTTCATTACACTAATCTAACTAGCGGCCAAAAGGAATCTATAACTGGTATTGAATGTGTCTCTGCCGATGGTTGGGTTATGCTACCATGGTTTTTACCTAAGGGTACTACCCATATAGAGGAGTGGTATACGAAGATTAAAACCCCTGATTTTCGTATTAAACCCACTCCAAATGGCTGGATTAATGACGAGACTGTATATGAATGGCTTTGCTCTTTTTATGAAGCTATAATTTCCCTGGTTAAAAAAGGCAGGCCGAGGCTGCTGCTTATGGATAACCATAGCTCTTATACAACCCTCGAATTTACCTCCTTTTGTAAGGAGAATTTCATTATCCCTTTTTACTTTTTACCCTATACAACTCACCTCTGCCAGCCCCTCGATAGCCAGGCTTTTCAATGCTTAAAGCATTATTTTCGTACTGCGAATAATGAGGCTGTTATGTGGGGTGGAAGTGCGAGCAAAAAGCGGGATTTTTTCCGGCTAATCTAGGGTGTACGGATTCAAGCTTTTATATAGAGGACAATTCGTTCTTYATTTRAATCTAGGGGTATTTACCCTTTAAATCTAGAGGTTATTCTTRCTCCTTTACSTTAAAAAACACTRGATTTTRAAGCGTAAGATRGTRTACTCTAGATGTTTAATACACCCTCACCCCCCCCGGAATTCGCTAGCTCTCTCACCAATTCACCCCTAGATAACATTGAACGGGTTAATAAGCTTAATACTAAGCTTATTAGTGACATTGAGCAATTTGATACTCAATCTTAGAGGTTGAAAAGGCATATGAAGCGAAGCATGGATGCAAATACGCTTCTGGCCTAGGAGAATGTATTATTACGGGCGGAATTGAGAAAGGCTCGTACAGCCCAGGCTGAAACAAATGAACCGAGAAATAGGAGATCGATTCTTGGGTCAAATAACTCTGTATTATCTCCTATATGTGCAAATAGGAAGATCGTGAAAAGACAGGATGCCGATTTTAAAAAGCGGCAGCGCTTCTAGGCAAAGCATGCCAAGCAATTGGAAGTTGAAGCACAGGCTCAAAAAGCGAGAGATTTAGCTGAGGCTGAACATGAAGCTGCAATGGCAGCTAGAGATAGCAGGGGTGCAAATTGGTATATAGATAGTTATGGTGGTTATTTGTAAATAGTGGTTTAAATGCATGGTGTATAAGAAAAATTATCGTTGAGTGTAAATTATTGTTGAGTGGGGCCCACCAACACCGGGTAGTGTGTTGGTGAAAAGGCGGTGCCACGATTATTCCACAACCATGGTGGGCCTCGGGGTGTTTCCACCTGGGCAGACCCGGCTGCCTATTCGCTAACCTCCGTCATTGAAACATACATATTCAACTCGACTATTGTCAAATCTCGATCGATAAGTATTGACCAATAACCCCCATTGTACATTCCCGGATCGATCGTGACGCAGGTGAGAGAGTCGGCCATGCAGGAATTGTCCGTGGGCGATGACGGCACCGGCAAAACACCGTTTGTGAGTGAAAGCGATGTCCTCGTGGCATGGTGGGTGCAGTGCATTGTCCGGTGCATCCGACCGTCACTGCAAACCCCCATTGCGATCCTGAACAATTTCAACATCCGACCTGTGTTACTAGAGCGTTTCCCGCGTGATACTGCCTATATCAGAAATGCATGGCTGACTGCACATACGATCCTCCCCTTCTGCCCAGGTGCTCGAGCGGCCTGGTAGTTACCTGGCTTCCAAGCTGCGGCATTCTCTTCTTCGAGCTCTGTGGATATTGACTAGTATTTGAAGGATCTATCGACTTAGAGCAAGTTGAGATCATACAACGCTGCACATACATACGCAGCTTCAACTTAATAAGGTATGCTCTGGACGGACGAGTGTCCCTCTCTCTTTCTCCTCTCCTTCCACTCCCCTTCCTCTCTCCTCTTCCTCTCATTCTGTGTGTGTGCTTCCTTGCCTCTGTTCGAGGCTATCGAATATTTCCTTATGTGGGGGTCATGTGTGATGCAGTGTGTTGTTCCCTTGATTCTGCGTTCCCTCTGGGACCGAGACAAGTAGGTACAGTCCGCTGTTTTCTCCCTTGTGTTCAGCCTTGTGTCTTTCGGTTGGTGCTGATTGGATGCAATTGCAGTCATAATCGTGCAGAGACACGGTGGTCATACCAGCTGGGACATCTACAAATAGTCTTGACTGAGCGGTATCTGGCTCCATCAGAGGTGGCCCGCTCCACCAGCAGCGCTGGTAAGCCCCGAGCGACTCAGTCAATAAGCAATACGGGAACTGATCTGCGGATAGCTTGAGTCTCACTACAGACAACGATCTCGCCAGTTCATTTTTCGCCCGTGTGGGTCGGATATGCCATACTTTGTTCGAAAAGAATCGTACCACCACAGCTCCCCATACCCCCGGTGGCGGCGAAATCGATAGCCATGCGCACACAGGCGCTACAATCCGGCCTAATAGCCGGGCTTTAGTCGATCCTGGTGACTACATTGTTATGGACAAAAGTACCCCTATGAGGAGCGAAAGATATCCTGAGCCCAATGCTAGCTCCTGGGCAGTGACGAGCTCTCACCCGTAAAAGTGATTAGTCCGAAGAAGATCGACCAATTTCTTGCGGAAGCGAAGAGGATTTCCGAACTGGCGAAGAGAAAGAGAATGTCAGCTCCCCTTCTCCTCCGCAACTTCTGCCACGGACTTCTAAGCTTTGATCTTCTCAACAATGGAAATGGACGTAAGGATCCGAAGGTCACGAGGTTGAAAGGTGTGCTGGAGCCCGGAGTACGTGTCACGCTTATCACCACAGCATGTTACTCCGGAGGATGGGTCACGAACCAGAGTTTCCGAGACAATAGGGGAGCGGGGAACATCCAACACCTGGGTAATTTCGCATAGCATCGGCCGGAATTGCCGCTCCGTTTTCGCTAGCACCCTTATAGAGGGTCTGTCGAGCGCAGCACGCCCACTCCTTGACCCCCGTGAGGATCTCAGTCATCTCACTCCCTGGAGCCCGGCGAGAGCCAAGCCATGACGTACAACGTACGTCTGCATACATCTTTGGGGTTGATAATTATATAGATCAGAATCCTATTATTGTTTATGCCACCTCTTAATCTTATGTCTACACCACAACCTAGGACAACGACTGACTTAACTGTCCTCGTCCCGAACCAACAGGAAATGAAACCATAACAGCATCTGTGTTAACGACTGGCGCCATTGCATGCACTCGAATCTCAGATATAAGGTTTGCTCCCAATAGTACTTTCTGAAAGATTCATACAGTTACCATATTAGTATCACCTTCACCAAATTGGAGACTTACCTGGCCATTGCTGGCTGATCGACTGTATTTCAAGGTTGCTCGAGAATTATTCATAAGCGATTACCCTGTCCATGGATGGTTTTATTAGAACCTTGGAAGGAGGACAACCAATTCACGGTAATTGCGCGGTGGATCACCCCCGCATTTGAGGAGTCCCGTCCCCACGTTCGGCCAATGCGAACATTAAAATAGACAGAGCCCGAGGGGCAAATGCTTATCATGAGGCCTGTGAGCCTTTCTAGGCCAGGAATCGGTAGATGACCTCAGGATCTACCAGGTCATCCTATTATAGAAGAAGCATCCACACTACTAGACCCCCTCCATTTGCGCCATGTCAACCTCAACCTGGAAGTCCAAAGCTCGAGTGCGCACCCGCACTGGCTGCTTCGAATGTAAGCACTAAATACAACGCTTGAAGTGGCTTAACTGATGACTTGAATTAGGTCGCAAACGCCGCAAGAAATGCGATGAGCAAAGACCAACATGCCTAAGATGCGTCAACCTTGGCTCTACCTGCACTTGGCCCACAACCACCACCCAGCTCATGGACGGCCGAAGGCGTGAAAGACGTCAATGGAACCCTAAATGTCCAGGTTTATCAAATGACGACAAGGCCTTGTATACACATTTTGCGACAACCGTGATGCCGCGGCTTGTGCGACCGAATTGTCCGTCTGTGTACAGTGATCAATCGCACATACTCCGACTAGCCCAGGAATTCTCTCCGCTGATGGCTATTATGATTGCCATTGCAGCTCTTGATCTCGGTGACGATGCACTCGCAATGCAGCACTATCTGCACTCGCTGCGCAGTCTGCAGGATTGCATAATAAATGCCCCCGGCAAAGGGAATGAAGATGGCTTATTGGCGACGACGATATGTCTTTGTGTGTTCGAAGTAAGCTTCCTTCTTTTTATATGCATTAAAATTTATGCATCAACTAGGGCTAAGACAAAATCAAGAATGCCCGGCCGGATGTGCCCCCAAATATCGGTCTACATGCGAAGGCTGCTGGCGAGCTCCTTTGGCGACGACGCCCAGAAGAGACCATCCAATCTCCTTCCCAGCCAGCAGTAATATTTCAACGCACCTGTATGGAGTCATTTCTGTATCATAGTACGCTTACGATGCTGTTTACCCCCTCTCTGGATGCGACAGCACGCAACATACCTCTGAATTTGGCTTTTGCAGTCAATGATGGACAGGCTGTTGTACAACCTATCTTGGACGAACCTTACCATTTCTTTATCATGATTGCAAATGTGACTCGCATCGCCCGGTTAACCCGTGTCCTAAACCAAGAAGAACGCCAGATGTGGACACGCCTACAAAGTGACATCCTGCAATATGAGCGCCAAGATGATACCAATAATCCCATGAGGAGGCTCTACTCACGAGCCGTCCGAATCTTGCTGCTCAAGAAAGATCATATGCAAGGAACTACAGAAAGAATATCCGAAATTAATTCCCTCTTGCGCGAAGGACTGAACATCTTGGAGCCAATAGACATCCCAAATTGCCTACTCAGTTATGCTCTATGGCCTGTAGCCGTGCTTGGTGCTGTTGCCGTGAATGCATATGAACAGCACATCATAAACAACAAGATTACCCCGTCGGCTCGCTTGAGACGCGGGCAGGCTGTGCGATTGCAAGAGCGATTGATGAATGTCTGGGCCTCGCCACGGGAACCCGAAGATATACTGCCGTTGCAACAATTACAGTTATTGATGGAACCATCCTAAAACGACATAGTATTATTTGCTACCCAATGGAACTATCACTTGGCCAAAACTTCCTCCACAATCAGTGCGTGCTGGATCAGTACCTCGTCCTTCTGGCGACGACCTATAAGCTGCACGTGGCAGGGCGCGTTTTCGACTTCTTTGGGAAGATCTGATCTAGGTCAGCATATGTGCTCGCAGTGTGTCTAGGATGGATCTTACAAGGAGGATAATAGTTCACGTCGCGCACGAACTCGGCATCAGCGGTCTCCTGAGAGGAGCCATAAGGAATGACGCATGCGGGATACTGGACGTTGAGTTAGTGTAAATATTCACAAATGATAAAAAGAAACATACATCAACCACATTGGCAAGAACTGTGTATGCTGGAACACCATATGTGTCATGAGGGACTGCTGTGCTCTGGTATCCTGGTCCGATAATCACATCCAGGTGGTTGTCGAGGAACACGCGGCGCATTTTAGCCGCGATCTCTGATTTAGAGGCGTTCAATTCAAAGAATTCTCGCAAATTCGGCTCTTCCCCTTTTCCTTCCATGTCGAACGTAAATCGAAGAGACGGGATGGGCGGCTCGCCAGACTTCCGGATATGCTGCAAAGCTGTTTGGTCCGGGTCAATACGGAAGAAGCGGAATGCCAGGTCTGCAGCAACTCCCACGAAGTCAATCTGTTTAGATAGATCCACAATGTGATGACCAGCATTTCTTAGCTCCTCAATGGCCATTCCGAGAGTGCGCTGCATATTGGGGTGCAATGGAGTTTGGCGATCTTCAGGCAAGATCCCGATTGTGAGCTGCGTGGGCGCTTTCACAGGCTGCATCCAGGGAAATCCTAGAGCCATGTCGTCCATATCATCAGACGCTGCGTCGAAGACCACTCGAAGAAGCATGTCCGCGTCGCGAACAGAGTGGCATAATGGTCCTGCGCATGGAGCAATCCCGGCCATCCCTGGTCTGCCTGCGCTCGTTTGCCCAGCATACGGTACGCGACCGACACTAGGCTTGAAGCCCACGGTACCACAGCAGAGTGCTGGGATGCGAATTGATCCAGCAATGTCAGTGCCAATTCCTAGGATGGATCCACGCATGGCCACTAGGGCACCTTCTCCTCCGCTGCTGCCACCGGCAGTGAGGGTACTTCGGTGTGGGTTACGCACACGTCCAAAGACATTATTGTGCGAGTCCGCTGTCATCATTGTCTGGGGCACGTTGGTCTTCACATACAGCACTGCCCCTGCTTCCAGAAGGATATCTACCAAGACGGAGTTCTGGGTGACGGGCTCGCGATCCAAGAAAGACGCAAATCCGAGAGAAGTCGGTACACCCATGATGTTGAAGGTTTCTTTCATACTAATTGGGATACCGTGGAGTGGTCCAACAGGCTTTCCAGTAGACTTGATATGTGCGTCCAGTTCTTGGGCTCTAACAAGAGCCTCGGAGAACATAGTCTCCGTCAAGCATGAAGTCAACTGCTGCGCAATGGCAGCACGCTTGCAGAACGCGGCGGTCACCTCAACGGCGCTGAGCTCTTGAGCGGCGAGCTTGTCTCGTAGCGACGTTGCATCGGGAAGCTCAGTAATGGCGAGCTCTTCTTTGCTAAGGATGCTGCACTTCGAGGGAACATCGAGGATCTCCAGCTCATTATTATCGACCTGTTGGAGGATCTCTGCTGTGAGTCGCCATTCAGTGGGAATCTTAGCGTCTGCCTCAGCTTTTTTGGCAGCACACTTGTCTTGCCAGGTAAGGTTGGTCATATTGTTCAGCCTTCAAAGATGACTTGGGGTGAATGGGCGATGAACGATGTGGAGGCGATCGACTGCAAACAGTTGAAACTGACAAACAGGAAAATGAGGAAGCAGAAGCAGAAATCTATATTCAGGTCGAGATTGCGGACATTCATCGTCATATTTATACCCCATAGTCCCGAGGTCCGGTGCGGAGTGTGGGGGATAAGATTGGGCCAATCAAATACTTTTGCGCCGACAAGGTAACCCTGGAGGGTTCATCCGGCACACGGCAGATGCATCGGGCTGTGGCTATATATAACTATTTTGTTGAAGCCGCATAAGAGAGCAATAATCACCATGGGCGGTTATCCATTCGAATCCTTCAAATCCAAGTACAAGAATCGACCATGGCTACACTACCCAAGAGCGCAGTCCAAGCGGCCATCGACTGGTACATAGATAGTTTGGCAGAGCCATTACGCATGCTAAATCAGAAGGTAAATTCCCGGATCTATGTAAATGTATTCTTTCTCACAATAAATCATAGATTCACAAAAATCCAGAACTGGCGTACGAGGAACACATTGCCCACGACGACATCTGCTACTTCCTTATATCCCAGGGTATCTAGACAACGAGTCACGCCTACGGCCTCCTTGGATTCTGTTACTTCCTCCAGTTCCTGGACAAGCAAACGCTGAGCTATGCCAGCTTGCTGGGAATGATTGAAGACACGCACCTAGAGGGCACACAATTCTCATGGACAGCCTCGGTGCTTTACTTTAGATATATATTCTGGTCGTACCCAGCCATGTACCTGACGGTGCGTTTACCAATTGGAAAGTACTTAGGTGCCACGGTGTACGTATTGCTCACTCCTGAGATTATGTGAATCCAGACAGAGAAACCAAACTAACAAACCACATTCTATAGACTCCTCTGGGCCGCTGTCCTGATGTGTCATGCAGCCTGCCACAACTTCACAGGCCTGGTCATCACCCCATTCTTCCTCGGTGCCCTCGAGGCATCCATTGCCCCAGGATTCTCACTGATAACTGGCATGTGGTATACTTGACGCCAACCACCCCTCCGGTACGGGCTTTGGTTTGCCGGTGGTTCCATAGCTTCCTTGTTCGGAGATTTGCTTTCCTACGGCATCGGACGTGGCCAGTGGATTGAAAAGGAGGTGCGTGGTTTTATCTACGGCAAAGGGAAAAATCCATTTCGTCATGATAGGCCTTCTAATACTCCGTTTGGAGTTGAAATTCTGAAGGATGCCTTTGAACTTGATTTTGAACGCCCGAATGTGAATCATTTCAAATTGATTGAGATGGAAATTGCCAAGGAGCGCCATGAATTCTGATTCTAGGGCACCATTGCAATACTGATATCTAATAAGCAGTCGGCTAAGTTAGCCCTTGACTTTCCGTATCTGGTGATGATACAATTGCCATCCAAATCAACGGATTAAGGCAAATCCGTTACAAATACGGACTAAACAATTAGTCTTAAGGTTCATAGTGCTGGATAATGAGCGCAACCCCCCGCAATAATGTTATCTATCTCTAGTATCTTCCCGCCTCCATCGCCTTGGCACTGTAACCTCAGCCGTGATGTTATCAAGTGCCGTCGGGGTTCCGCCTGCATAACAATAGCCGGCCCTATGAAATTGCTTCCTCCTCTGCCAAGTGCAGCCAGCCAGGCTCTTGGCTTACCCCTCGGGCCCCTGCCAATCACGCACCATTGCACTTTATTGTCGCGTGATGGTCACAAACAATATACAATATGAAGAATAGGTATAAAAACACCTCCCCCCCCCGGGGTGGTTATCGATTCACGCTTTACTTAACAATGAAGTGGTTTTTGTTGATAACCCACCTGTCTGTGGCCTTTGCTGAAGCTGGTCGGAGGAAACCCCTTGTTTCACCGGTATGTATGCATGGTGTATCCCCGCCGTCGTTATCAAGTAGTCTGACTTAATAGGATGAATTCCCCTCTGCCATTCGGCTGAAGGACCTCTTGAAGGGAACCCAACAGCTTGAGGATTTCGCTTATGCGTATCCTGAGCGTAACCGCGTCTTTGGCAGTGCAGCGCACAATGATACTGTTGACTACATCTATCGCGAGTTGAAGAAGACTGGCTACTATCATGTGTGGAAGCAGCCACAAGTGCACACATGGACTACTGCAAAGACCTCCCTGACGTTCGATGGCGAGGCCATCGAGGCGACCGCCATGACATACAGTCCCAGCGCTGATGTTACTGCAGAGATGGCAGTGGTCTCGAACCTCGGATGCAGTGCATCAGACTACCCGAGTGAGGTGGCTGGTGGAATTGCCCTTGTCCAGCGTGGAGAATGCAGTTTCGGAGAAAAGTCGGTTTTGGCTGCTGCGGCCAAGGCGTCTGCGGTGATTATCTATAACAACGAGGCAGGGCCTGTTAGCGGAACGCTGGGTGGAGTCACCAATGACCTCGGCCCTTACGCCGCCATTGCTGGAATCTCTGATGTCGATGGGAAGACCCTACTCGATGCAGCGGCGAAGGGTGCCGTCACTCTGTCTGTTTCGATAGACAGCAGAGTCGAGAACCGCACCACATTCAACGTGATCGCAGAGACAAAGGGCGGTGATCACAACAACGTCGTCTCACTGGGCGGTCACACCGACTCAGTCGATGCCGGTCCCGGCATCAACGATGATGGCTCTGGTGTCATCAGCAACCTCGTGGTCGCGAAAGCGTTGACGCGATTCTCTGTCAAGAATGCGGTGAGGTTCTTCTTCTGGACGGCGGAGGAGTTCGGCCTGTTGGGTAGCGAGTACTACACCTCGCACCTGGAGGCTGATGAGCTAGCGAAAATCAGGCTTTACCTCAACTTCGATATGATTGCCTCGCCCAACTACGCACTCATGATCTATGATGGCGACGGAGATGCCTTCAACCTGACTGGACCAGCGGGTTCTGCTCAGATCGAGGCTTTGTTTGAAGACTATTACAAATCCAAGAAGCTACCGTATATCCCAACCGAATTTAATGGCCGATCCGACTACGATGGTTTTATCTCTCGTGGAATTCCCGCTGGTGGTATTTTCACTGGTGCTGAAGGCGCGAAGACCGACGAAGAGGCGAAACTGTTCGGAGGTGAAGCAGGTGTAGCCTACGACGTGAATTATCATGCCGCCGGTGATGACTTCAAAAATCTCAACCACGAGGCATTCCTGATTAATTCGAAGGCGACTGCTTACGCTGTTGCAAAATACGCCAATAGCCTTGCTTCGATCCCCCGACACAGTGCAACACCCACCAAGCGGGTGGTCAGGAAAAGAGCACCTCGGTCGCATGCGCACACTAAGAACACTGGATGTTTCCATTCTCTGGTCGAGATTTAATAGGTGAAGACACCTGTTACTACATATGTGCCTATGTGCCTAAGTGTCTAGGTAGTCACCAATGTTGATATAAGCAAATATCCAGTTCAATCTATTTCTGGCTGAATACAATTGTCTACGACGAGTATATCACATATTCTGTCAAATATAACTTCTGGAATTGTGCTTTCAGTTCGCAGGAGTAGAGATATATAGCAGGCACACAAAGAGTACTTATTTTGAGTACGTATTTGTATAGTATTGAAGATATGATCCTATAGGAAGATCTAGTGTGGGAGGCTAGACATGGTAAGGTAGTATGGTCATATTGGCTCCCCAATACTATTCCTCAGGTTCCTTTAGTTTGGGGGGTCAACGTTCCTCTCATGCAAATGTAATGTGTCCAGTTTGTTCAAATCAGTTCCTGTTATCCCAACCCTCATCATAATGTTCTCGTCTCCCCAGAAACTTCTTCCACAGTTCCAAATGGCTATCTACAAAAAGCGTAACTGTCCAACAGCATCGATTATAAGAACCTAGTCGTGCAGACCTCCGATCAGATCAAGAATCGCCCGTGTCACCTCCTCTGGACTTTCCTGGGGTGTCCAATGCCCAACTCCATCCACGAATCGAAGGATACGCAGGTCAGCGCACGAGGTCCCGTTCTTCATCTTCTCGATAGCACCGGGCTCCTGATAGTTACCCCAGTCTAGCTTGCCCGAGACAAAAGCACAAGGCGGCTCGAGCTTCTTTCCAGCAAAGACATCAAAGTCCTTTGTGTACCGGCCCCCAGCGGCGGTGCGAACACGATACCAATTCAATCCACCTTGGAAGCCCGTGCGACCATACTCACCCACATAAACAGCGAGCTCCTCATCCGGCAGCCATGATTCCGAGGTCAGACCGTCGGACGGCTCATGCGCCATATCGCGCGCCACCGTTGAAGGCATCGTCTCATTCAAAGGCATAATATAATACCCAGGTAACTCAGTCAGGTCGGCCGCAGACCACTTCCCCAGCGGATGCGGCCGATTCCCCGGCCACGAACCACTCTTTAGATGAAAGTATCCCCGCAAGAAGCGATGCACCTCGTCAGGCCCCAGGTCCGACATGTCAGGCCCAGCCTGCTTAGTCGAATAATACCACTTATAATGCTTACGCCCGAGCTCCGCAAGCGCGTCATGAATCCCCGCAGCAGCCGACCCCTCGGCACCACCCGCCCCACCTGCGGCCACCGCGTCAGACCTAGCCGTGGCATCCGCGTTCGCCGTGTCAAATGGTAAATCCGGGGGCCCATTAAACGGATGGCTCATGAGCACAACGCTCTGAAAGAAATCCGGCCGCATTAGGGCGCACATGGCTGCCGATACAGCGCCGCAGTCGTGGCCGGCGATGCAGCGCACGGAGCGGTAGCCTAGCGCGTGTACGAGGAGCACAATATCCCGCACTAGGCTTGACAACGAGAATGTTGTCAGGTCGACGTCCTCATAACTGCGCGTGTCCCAGCCTGTGGTGCGGCCAAAGCCGCGCTGGTCTGGGGCTACGGCGTAGAAGCCTGCTGCTGCTAGTTTTGGGAGCACACGACGCCATGAGTAGGCAATTTCTGGGAAACCATGGAGGAGGACGATTAGTGGCTTATTGTTTTCTGGGGTTTGGCCGGCTTCTAAGATGTGGATATTTAGATCGTTGGTTTGGATGTTGCGACTTGTTATGCCTTCAGGGAGGAGTAGAGGTAGAAGGGCCATTGTTGGGATTGGAAGCTGGATTGGGATCTATGGGATATGTAGGAAAGGTAAAGTGAATAGGAGTCAAGTCTACTTGATAACATACTAGTACTCCGTATGGTATGCAAGCTATACCCATATAACATAACAACATAACAAGCTAAAAAAAAGGGCTGGTCCACAAAGGCGGTAAAGTGTGTACCTGACCCATCAAAGTCATGACGCAAGTTCCTCTCCATCTCGGATCTGCCTGGATCTGAACTTTTTATCTTTTTTTACTTTACTTTTCTTCTTTTCCAGCTCTCGTTACCTGGGCCTTCCTATCTCCTTGTTCTTCACCCGTTCTGACTTGGTCGATCACTCCCGAGTTGCTCCCTCTCAACCTCTCTGTTTCCCTGTTTCCTTGTTTCCACTTCTTCCTATAGCTATCCATCGCATCGTCATCTGGAGATCCACATTCACTTCATCCACTTCATCCACTTGAATTCGGGATCCCGGCGCTGCACCAAGCAGTGTCCGGCCATCCGATCATTGACTCGTTCCAGTTCCCAAAAGGCCCCCAAGACTCTACTGAACAATGGTTTTCGGTCGTCGCAAGAGAAGTGCCTCTGCCCATCACCAGGTGAGTTGTTCCACGCCGTCGAATACCAAGGATAGGAGAGTTCCGTATCTGCAAATGGGTCCCATTGCAGCATTTGATGCAACCCAACGGGTACCTGCAACCTATGCATGAAAATGAAACTGACAGCTCCCCTTCCTTCCCACTAGCCACTTTCCAGTCCCGCTGCGCAATCCGCCCAGTCCGCCGCCAGCCATGCGTTCCTGCAATCACAACCCTCCACAACCAGCCTGTCCTCCGCGGCGGCAGCAGCAGCACTCCGCAACTGCACACCCACGCCGACCCCCATTGAAAATGTCCAGACCAAACGCATGGTCCAAAGGCGCAGCTCGACCCAGTCGCAGGTTAACCCCGTTGGCGGACGCCGCTCGGTCAGCGTGAGTGGGACGCTGCGCCGCTCCAGTAGCAATGGTTCGATGAGCGCACGTACCTTTCGTGACCAGTCCCCCCATCGCCCAGCTACTAGCTCCGGCCCCCTCGGGCCCGGAGCTCCACCCATGGATGTGCCTCCATTACCTGCTCTCCCGTCGCAGTTGTCGTCGCGGAAACTGCCGAGTCGACGTGCGATGAGTATGGAGCCATCGATGCGTTCACCTCCATCCTCTCCGCCGCGCTCTGGGATGAGGGGCATCGATCGGGAACATGGGCGAGGATCTCCGATTCAGCTAGCTACGCATCAACGTGTAACTGGTCTCGAGACCGTTCCAGAATTGGAACGATCGACGAGTCGGAATTCGGTCAATTTCTCGTATCCCATGGGCTCGCGACCTACCTCGCCGATTGCGATATCTGGGAATAATCCGATGAGCCTCCACAATGCTATTCAAGAATCAATTGCTGAGGTATCTGACAAATTCCCCGAAGGGAAACCTATGGCACAGCCATCTGGCAGTCTAGAGGAAAGCCCGGTTGCCAACAAACCCGGTCCTTTGGCTGGCACCGCGGGTGCTGCTGCCCAAGCGGTTAGCATACCAAAGGACAGCCCGGTTGCGAATGGTCGGGCTGGGACGGTGCGAAATTCACTTATAGAGACCGATCCTCTAGACCAGTATACCAGTAACGCGGTACCTGTTGTGGCCAGCATGGAAAGTGAACACCCATCCTCCCGAGCTCTTCCTGAGCGGTGGCCATCCGCCGTTCAAGAAGAAGAAGAGCCCGAAGATGCCGACACGAATGTCGAAAATATCTCTATACAGCAAGGCAGAGACCGGATGACGAGTGCATCGCCAACTGCTGATCACGTAGAGGCAGCGCCAGTGCCCTCATCACCCTCGTCGGAGCTGCAAATAGGGCAGCAGCCGCACCGTCCGTCAAGTAGTCCGGGTCGAACTGCACGGTTTTCCAGGTTGCTCTCTGTAGCTGGAGCTGGTGATCAAGTGCACCAGCCTCCGCCCAGATCAGTATCTCCCGTGAAATCGGCATTGAAACACACACGAGGCACCTCCTTGTCGCCTGATGGGAGGGTTGGGGCAACCGCTCGAGTCCTACCACCGAGCGAGCTATCGGATGGTACCTCAGTGGCTTCAGATGAAGGATCCCGGGTTGACACCAGGAAGAAGCCTGTCAAGGTCAGTTTCGATGATGAGGCTGAGGTTGTCAATGCAGCAGCCAGCCCTCCTACCTCACCGGAAGAATATACGCCTGATTCTCCACCCGGTGGTAAAATCAAGCCCCGTATGGGTTGGCTTGGTGTTGGTAAGAAGAAGTCACCCGCGGAGTTTGCAAGTGAGGATGACTGGGATGTAGTCATCAAGCCCCGACAAGTTCTTCCATCTTTCGGTAGCATTCGGGGCAGCCGAGGCGGTGCCCTTCAAAGGTCGCCAATTCCAGATTTCAGTGACAATGAGTCCACCTCTTCATCTGCATCTGATGTGGTGCCGAGACCGGATATGTCGCTTTCAAATGAATACTTCCAACCACGCGGTTTGAGCGCTCTGGAGCAGTTGTCTGTCAACGGCACTATGCCTACTTCGCATTCGGATACCAGCCCTGGGGCTGAGCAAGACGGCAGAGTCACAGACGACATTACTGAGAAACAGCCGTATTCCAGCGCGGGCTCAAAATTAACCGTTCCTGCTATTTCTGTTGAGCCTGCTACGCCCCCAGCAGACGGAACCAAGCAAAGTTTCGACATGAAGAGATCTAGTATGGACCAGTATAGGATTCCGGGTGGGTTCCCGCCCTCCAGCTCAGACCACAGTCTCCGTTCGACTGCAAAGAATCCTAGCACCCAGGCTGTGGCGAGCGCTGTTCCAAAACTGGACGACGTGGATACCGAGGAGGAGTCTGGTGATAGCGTCTACAGCGATGCAGCAGAAGACATGGACGGTGATGGGTTTGGATCCATCAATGCCATTGTTGATAGCCGGTCAGCTCCGAGGTCGGCACCGACTGAGAAGAATGCGAGCGAATCTCGGGACGCAACACCGAGGCCCGTAGGTCGAGGCGCCATCGTGGATAGTCAGTCACACGATGTGACAGCTCAACCACTTGAGGAGGAGCGCTCCGTGACACCCACTCAAGGCTCGGTCAACCGTCTGGTAGAGGAACCCCCTGCCTCTTCGGCTGGCCATGTAATTGGTTCTACATACCCGCTAGTGCCAATCCAGGTGCAAAGCCGTAACACGACTGCTCAAAATGGCACCGTCCAAGCACAGCCCACCACTCGAGCTCGGCCCATGTCAGTGGATGTGAATGGTATGTCACGTATGCAAGATCCTCGGTGGTCGAGCAACGATACTTCTCCGCGAGGTGGCAAGGCCAAACCGCGTCCACTATCCCTTGGTCCGACTTTCCACAATTTAGGAGGACAGACAGGTATCCCTGGCACTCTCCGCCGGAATATGTCGAATGGAAGTGATTCCTCAAGTAGCTTCAAACGCTCTTCTCCGCGCGGAGATCACCACTCTATGCGACGGACAATGAGAGCCGGTACTGCTAGTGCTAACGTTCGAGTCCAATCTCCAACAGAACACAACGAGTCTCCCCTCGAACATCGTCCTCTTTCATCTGGCTCCTCGAATGGCACCATGCGCAAGACTCTCCGAGGACCTACTGGAGGCGAGCGATATTCGTTCTTCTCGACTAACAAGAAGGCCCCGCCAAGAGCGAAGTTCACCAAGCCGCCCCCTAAGTCTGTGCACACAACCCGGTTCGCAAATTCAGATGGAGAGGATGAAGCCCGGCAACAAGTCTTTACCAGTCGATTCGCAGATTCCAGCGATGAAGATGAGCCTGGAAACAATAAGCTACGTCCTGTTCGCGGTATCCCGCGCCCACAAGGTGCCGACGACGGTGACTCGACAGAGTTGGACGATAGTTCAGAAGAAAGCGCGCGGCGGCAAGCGCAGCCAGTGGCCTCTTCATCGAAGAACGCAACGAATATGTCTGGAATGGCAGCTGTGGCCAAACAACGTGGCATGTCGCAGAAGGACTTAGAGGAGTTCATCATGGCGCCTCCCCGTGATCGGAAGCCAGGACTTCTCGCCCGACTTGGCATCAAGAAATCCAAGAACTCGGATCACAGACTTCGCGAAGCTGAAAGCCCCTCGCGGAGAGACATACCCCTAGAGCGGTCGCGCCTGGAACTCGATCAGTTACGCGGCGACGGCATGGTTAACGGGAACCAAGGCGTCACAACAACCATAGTGTCTGCCGGGAGTTCCGAGCCGAGTCGTTCGTCCAAGTTGGTGAAGAGAAACTCTAAACGCCAGTCGACAGGGCCAGACTCTTGGCCCCTTCCCCCCAATGCCAAGGAAGAAGAGTCTCTCCAGCCAGTCGCGGAACAGCCATACGGCTCCCCCTCGTCTGCTCTCCAACCGCAGAATCCCGCGCTTCCAACAAATGGTGTAGGCGCAGCGTACAACGGAAGCATCGTTGTCAATGGGAATGGCGCCGCTCACAGTACACCTCCGATTGCGAAGGAGACCGAGGCACCCCGCGACGGACCAGTTTTGAACAATGACAGTATCTCCGAAGTCACGAACCCTGATGACCATGGGCCTTCGGCGCGTGACGTCCTGATCGCTGGCTCGGGACGAAAGAAACGATTTCCTCTTCTTCGGAAGGCATTCGGTCTGCACGCTTGATTTTGTGTTGCAGGTCTGAAATGGCTTGCTTCTTTTTACCCTTTTGAATCGGACGATTGAACAGATACCTATGTCTCACGTTCCAGTTCAAACTATTTTAATTCCCTCCTTCTCTGTTTCCCCTTTGCTATAAGGAAGACTTGTGGCCTACGATGGCTGCTGTCCGTCTTTTCTCCAAAAATCGTTTCCATCTTCGACAATATCTAATCTCTAATGACTGATATACGCCCTTTGGTTTGCTTCTTCTGACTCACCCTTTCCTTCCTTTTTTTTTCTATTTTGGCTGTGGCTTGTATTCCTCTTTTCTCGCTCTCCTTGGGAAAAACATGTCTGAAACTGGGCATTATACTCTCGCTCCTACTCTTTCTCTTCTTTCCTTCTATTTCTTTTTGATCTTCCGGTGTGGCCCATTGGAGTTGTTCGCTTCCATGATACCCTCGTTTTTCCTTCCCACCCTGTATTATTGTCGTTCTTTTATATCTCAGCCCCAACCCCAACCCCTTACTATGACCCGGTGAGGTCTAAAATGAAATAGTGTGTCCTGGCTGTTTTCAGATTTTTCTAATATAGATTTGGTCAAGAAAGAATACAATATGATCTAATACTTCTTATATTTTGCAAGTAAGGTCAGTAAATATAGGGCTTGGAATAACCGGCCTGTTTGGCTGGTCTTGCTAGAAATTAGATTGTTTCTGCTGAGCAGTAGCTTATATATAAATGGCTATCAAGGATATTTTAATAAGGGACATTAAAAGGACCATTAAAAGGACCATTAAAAGGACATCTAAAAGGACATCTAAAGGGACATCAAAGGGACATCAAAGCTACATCAAAGGGACATAAAAAAAAGGAAATCTAAAGAAAACCTACAGGGAATCTGAGGGGAATCTGAAGGGAATCTGAATCACCACAAGTATAACACTGAGAATAAATTTATCCCCTGGATTTAGGGGATTGCTAAAATAAACCCTCCCCCCTCCCAAAATGGGATGCCAATTGTTTGTAGTTGCATAAGTAATGCAGATTTCCCCAGTTTTCAATCACCATCCAAGCCGATTGACAGATTGATTAAATTGATTAGATATCAAGTGATGACTAATTTTCTACATGCTAATAATGCTCATACTCTTCTTCATCAACATGCTTCCTCTTCCTCCCCAATATACACGACTGGGCTTTGCGGAAGTCTATGTTGTACAACCCGATGTATGAGATGCTTCTTGATCCCCCAGCACACCTTCACCGCCAGATACATTCCGAATGCATTCTCTAAGGGGGTGAAAGTTGATTTCCTTTTCCTTGAAAAGCTCAGTGTCGATCAGAGTTCATCGATCAACACCATCGGCCAGCCGCATTACCCATGGCTAGCTGATCGATCTACATTGCTCTTCCCACTATGATCCCTTACATTATATCCCAAGATCTAGGGGTGAGGCAGGTTCTATGTGGGGGATGTTGGATGTCTAAGGCATTACCATGTGATCCGACCTATATGTTTGATAGCTCTCTCTCCTTTCCTTCTCTTCCTCTTTTCGTGTGAGACAGTCAATACATACAGTATTTTCTCCATTGATTCTCTATCTGTATCGCATCTCTATTAAGTCTTAAACCCACCGTTCTTTGCCGACAGTCTACTTCCCCTATATCTCGATATCCAAGGACTACAGTAAGTTATACCCACCTCTTCATATTGTACCTCCTAATGTGAATCTATTAGGGCAAGCAGTTAGTGATCCTCAAAATACAAGCACTCAGCACGCAAGCTAGTATCAGCCGTATGTCTTGGTAGCATGTTATAACTTAGCAGAACGAACACTAACATCAAAAAGACCATGAAGCTTTTAGTTCTTACTCTTACGGCCATTTTGGGTATTACACTTGCTAACGAGACCGTTCCGATTTCCAAAGCCGAGCGTCAAAACTGCATAAACAGTGGCGGAGGTACCGGCGGGGCATGCTGTGATTACTCGGACTGTTACAATTGTGGATTTAAACAGCGGTGTTGCCAGAAAGACGAAGCTTCCGACAATGGAGAGTGCCTTTGTGGAGTAGACAGCTACCCGCAGGGGACTTGCTTCTAAAAACGGGCTGGTATGATACCTTTTTCACAGCTGTAACTAGATTATATCCTTGTGCTTAGTGTTACCTGCCAGATCTTCAAGGAAAAGAGTGCACTTCATTCAAAATACTAAGTACAGAGGGGGAAGAGAAAAGAGGAAAGGATCGTCGACTACAGGGTCCTTTGTATGTCCTTCCCTGTCAAACAAGACAAACATCCAAGTCGGAAACATTCAGCAGAAACTCTGCAAACTCCAGTCCTGGTCTGTCACGTGACTGTCTTTATTTTCGCGAAAACACCATCACGTGACTTCTACTTCCAGATCGTCACACTTAGGCCATCCTGAGACTCCTGGGTAAGGCGAGATAGGTGCCAGCTTGCTAGTGTGTGGCGGGGATTCTTACGGACTGGGTTTGTCGGTCAGGCGGTCACGTACTCATTTTATCAGTTAGGTGGTGATATTCATTCTTTTATAATTAATCCCATCATTGTTTTCGAACTATTACTTACACCCGTAATACGATATAACAATCTGCATATATGCTGAGGCTGCCGAAACTGGCCTCCTTGGCATGTCGGGGTTATCCCACTATGATGTACAACATACCTATGTCCAATAGTATAATAGTAGAATATCTGGAGGCGGCAAATCATGAAGCATACAATCCTGGAGATCACATTTCTATACATTATGAGGGACCATCTTTAGGCTTTAAGGGTCTATTACCGTACGAACTCGGAGTGGTTATAAGCAGCATCTTACCTATCTCATCCATAGTCGTCTAACTATAAGGTAGCGCTCACTACTTCTTACCGGGACAGTACTTATTAGTCACATATAAGCCGAATTCCACGCGACTAATTGTCAATGTTCCGGGCATCCCTATGACTAGAACAGTGACCTAGTACATGGCTAAGTGTGAGTAAGAGAGGGCTAATGCACTACGCACAGCTACCGCGAGACAAAGGGTGGAAGATACGATGCCAATACCAAAGCGGGTGAACGAGAGGCTTAAAATAACATCAAAAGTGGGCCATTTGCAAGGTTTTAGCTCCAACTTGACATGCCATCAAGTGTGAACCAGCTAGAAATAGTTTTCCGCTCGGAGGTAAGTACATATCTTACAGACAATTAGATGTAATTGATGGGACAGTCCGTTGATACCATCTGTTTATACAGTTCATGAATCCCCCGTCAACGTCGTGCTATTTTCAATGAATTTTCACAAGACGAGACTGCCAGTAATTACACACTTAGGTGGCCGCTTGGCCTAATGGTTAGGGCACCCGACTCCTAATCGGGAGATTGTGAGTTCGAATCTCACAGTGGTCGCTCTTTTTCTTTTTTGCTCGTTCTGGGGTACCATTAATGCTGAATCCTGGATAAGTGAGAGGGCGGTGGAATTATAGAATATTAAGAAAGACATCAATATCGTGAAGCAGAGCAAAGGCCTCAGTGACAACTATGGCCAAGAAGCGCAGGCGCCATCCGTGGTCATCCAATACCTCGAGACGAGTTGATAAAAATACGGCATTGTATGGGCTGAAGCAACAGACTTGATTTTCGTTGAGGTAAGTAAAGGTTGCTTCAAGTATGTTGCTTTCGGTGGGCCTACCGTTGCCTGAGTCAATATCAAGAGTGGTGATGCCAGGTCAGGTCTTTGCCGCATCAAAGGAACCGCTCACCATGCAGAATTCAAACAATACAGGGTTTGGAATTGGGATGCCTTCATATGACACACCCGTCCTTCAGTCAAATGGTGCATTGGAAGCTGCATGAAGAGCACAAGGATGGAACAACAAGTACATACATAATATACTGAGGTTGGAGCCTACCTAGGTACTTCAAAAAGATCGTCAGAAATTGGACAGGTATATTCGTTCAGTAGAACTATAAAAATAAATCCCAAACACCAGTCAACGCCAGAATGACCCAAAAGGTCAATTATATAGTCCATTTCAGAAAGACATAGGCATGCAGTATCATCTGGACTGATTTTGAAGCGTCATAGACTAATGAAAACCAGGGGTATGGCGCAAAGGAAAGACAAAAGCAAGGCGCGCAGAAATGCAATCAAGACAACCCAAAATATCTACATGTACACGCCAAAGGCGACAGCCAACAACAGCGGCACGACAGCCGCAGCCGACAATCTCGGAGGCTGCAGCATCGCCGCACCCGAACCAATGGAAGTGGTGGTGTACATGTACTCGAAGCCGATATCCGAGGAATTGAAGCAATTGTCGCGAGTGACCGTCTCCACGGACGGATCGCCATCTTCTGCGAACTCAATGTCCACGCACTAGAGACAAGTTAGTACATTGACTGCCGGTTTGGAAATAAGGGGGCTGGGACGTACATTGTATAGCGCAGCGCCGTGCTTGGCGGTCTCAACCAGCTGAATCGTGGCGTAGTCACCCGGACTGACGGAGATATTGGCCGGTAGGGGAACCTGGGGCAGACACACGGTACCAGGGTAAGGGTTGTTGGTTGGGCCGACGATCTGGAAGGGCGGGACAACCGGGTGGCTCATGTTAAGGGGAACTTCGCCGAAGCCGAGATTGACGTAGATCAGGGCAGTAGAGTGGCCTGGGAACCAGCCCGGCTGGAAGGCGACAGCACCACCGCTGATGGGCCACTTGGTTCGGTTGGTCGACCTGGGCATACCACCACCTTGAAAATTCGAGTCAGTCATTGGTAACTAGGGACGGCTAGATAGGTCTTGCTTACAGGGATAAATCCATTCCATGCCGTATGGGAAGATGTATGAGCCATTTTTCACATCGTAGGAAACACCAAGACCATTAGACTGTTGAACAGTGCCGTTGAGGTGGAGGTTGTTTCCTCGATAGCCAGGGTAAGTAATAACGGTGTGAGCTTGCGCCAGGCCCAAGCATAACAGGAGTAGGACAGAAGCCCATCGCGATATGGATTGTGCGAAGCTCATGGTAAGATACGACAGCGACGGTGACAAGTTGCAATAGTTGAACAGGAATCCTGTCGCCGAGCAAGACTCAGACTTAATTTCTCCGATCGCAGGATAAACGAAGCAGGTAGGAGATGGAGGGCAATGGTAATAGGAAAATGGACACCGAAATCATAGAAACTCCAAGACCAAGACCAAGCCATGATTTTCGAGGGCTAAATGGTCTTTTTGAGGGGTACTGACCTTCACTAGGGCGGACGAGTCAGAACCCTGGAAAGCAGATGTGACCGAGACTGCATGGCGAGACAGCTGTGACTGGCTCCGAGTCGTGATGAAGAGCAGGGGTGGCCTGGGATCATCACAGCCCGCTGCAAGTGCCATCACCTAAAGGGTGATACTGCATGGTGATTTGCTGAGCGACCAGCGGTGGAAGCGCCGAGGGGGGACGCTAACATTCGGGGGAACAACTTGAGCGCTTACAGAGTGTCCGAGTGTGCTCAGAGGGCAAGTTCTAAATTGTTGGACTTTGTTTCCTGCAAAGCATTTCACTCTTTTCAACCGAATATGTATCTCAATCTCACCCTAACCTTGCCTTCCTATGTTGTAGATAGGTCTGCCTAGGTGCTCCAGTCTCCTTAGTAAGCCCATTGGAGTCCCGCCAAGCATTTCCCCCGCATCTCCAAAAAAAAAAAAAAAAAAGCTTCAATAAATCCAATCCATATACATTATCCCAATACATCAATAATTCACTATCTTTATATAATTATACATATATAAAATATGCCCCACACATCCCGTACCTCTCGCCCAAAACGACAAACCCAAAAGCGAACCCAAGTGACCGACGACGATGGCTGGACCCATGTCGCGAGCGGCGGCAACGTGCGGCGCGTAATGCGCACACGTCCGCGAGGCACAACTGCAATCAAGGAATTGGAGTCCGGGATATCTTCTGACCAGACCGATGAACCCACCCTGACCCCCGCAGAGGCACCGGGTCGACTCACGCTGTCTGAACTGCAGGCACAGTTCCAAACTCATCGTGAGAGGTGGGAGGGCTCGGAGAGCTGGACTAGGTTGACTGGCGTTCTGGATGAACGGTTGAAGAGGGCACAGGAACAAGCTTCTTCTTCTAGTGCTGATCCTACTCCTTCCGCCTTGGCCCGCTGCCCCGTTGACGCTATTGTCTGCATTGGGCTTGGGAGCCCGAGCGGGTTCTTGCGCGATGGATGGGTTGATCGGCGCTCTGTGTCGCTTTATCAGCTTGCTGCGCTGGCTAGTATTAAGGATCAAGTTGCTTGTTCGTTTCCCATCTTTTTGGATCTGGTTCTCTTGCTTTTGGTTTCGTTTTCGGATACATTCTTTTGGGATATATCTTGGTTCCACTTCCGATCGTCTTCTTTACTTTGACCATCGCATACCAAATGTACCCCACGCTAACCACATACCCGGATTACAGGCACAACGTCCAATCTCAAAGTCTACGCTCAAGACCCTGTCTTCAACACACTAGACGAATCCCTCCTCGCAGCCCTGAATATAACAGTCATCAAACACCCAGAGGCCTTCTCTCACATCACCGCGAACACAATGCTCTTCTGTCCCGGCGCAGAGCGCAAACACCTCGAATTACTGCTGCCATCTAAGCCGTGGCTGTTATTCGGTGGGCCGCTTGAGCATGCAGACTCTGGTGGTGTACTGCAAGGTTATGTGGATGGGGCTGGGTCGTATTCTTTGCCCGTGTTTGAAGCGCTTGAGCATGCTTTTTGGAACATGAGACTTTATTGGGTTGAGGAGGTGGGCACGGAGTGATATCTATATACATCTTTTTGGCATTTTGGTTTATTAGAGATGCATGGGGTTATAGACTAGGTTAGGTATGCATGGGATGGTGTTAGTGTAATTCTTCAGATCGAGTCAAATATCATGATCTTTCGTATATACACCTGGGCATCTTCCAAGGTTGAAGTACCCACGTACCTCCCAGATCAGGTGCCTTCCTTTTTTGCCAAAACTCGTCGACCCCAGTTCCTTCCTGTCCTTCACTGGTAAATTATAAATACCCCCCTCCCCCCAGTTTCTCTTCCTCTTCCCTTCTCTTCCTTCCTCACACCACTCCAGATCCACATTGCACACAGTGGTTCCTGTCGAGTTTTGATTCAATTTTTTGACCTCAGCTCCAGATTCATATTCAACATATGTCTCCTGTTGTCCAGTGAAGGAAGAGATACCTGAGGGCACTGATGGGTCTTTGCTACGGCTCAGTTAAGTCTGAAACTAGGCTGGGGCCCCGGCCCTGGTCTAATGGCACGAAGCATGTGAGGCGGACGTCTTAGAGGACCACTCAGGGAACCCTTCTGGACTTCCTTTGAGACCCTTATGGGCGCTCTTCAACCTCACCGCTGCGGATACAGACTGTACTTTCCTGGGTTCTCCATTGAACATCACGAGATCCGAACAAACACCAGAAGGGGCTCTGCTCGCATCTCCTTTTACTCAATTTTTGCTATACCAACTTCAGAAGGGGCTTTGTTGTCATCTCCTTCGACCCAATTTTTGGAACCTTTCCACAGAGATAGCTCTCTGCTTGTTTCCTCAAGGTTCCATTCTATTCATGGTTCCACTTGCATTGTGGTCTTGTTTCTATGTTTGTACAATAATATAGGGCTTAACAAATAGTAGTAATCCATGAAAGAACTGAGTGCATACATGTATCATACATCATGTAGTTCTTTATGTAGGTATTCCCAGGCAAACCGACAATTGATGCATTGACTCATTATGTACATAAAGGCTGAGGATAGCTGTATATAGAATAGCTACGGAAAGCAAAACACAAGCGCAAATGACCCCAGTGAATATTCCATGAAGGCAAATCTCCACCGCGAAAACAGACATTGAAGAACCCTCCTCGTCAACGAAACGGAAAGTAGGAAGAAACAGAACCAAAGAAGATATGCAAGGTAAAATCATGCATGACTCGAAGACAAGCAACAATGTGTAAGGACTGCACAAAACAGGACAAGAAAGATGATGAACCGCAGACAGAGAACCCCCGAGATTGTGAAATCGAGATGGAAGACACGCAAGTCCGAGAAAGGGTATGAGAATGAGAGGTGAGGACTTCGGGGGTTCCTTTGTGATGAATCGATGGTATTGAATGGTATCGGAAACACGAACGCCAGCGCAGAACAGAAAGCAAAGACTAAGAACACGATACTTATGCAGATAAAAGAAATTTCATGATCATGATTCCATAAGAGAGTCACCTCTGGATCGGATAGCACATTACGAAGCCGTCTTGCCGCCGCAGTCTGGGATCTTGATACCCTTCTTCAGCTTGCGTGCCGAGTCCATCAGACCCCATTTATCCTCCCATTCCTTGCCAGGCGTGTTGAACTGGATCTTCCATGGCTCGTCGAAGGCCTCGAACCTGTGGAGTGTTAGTGGTCTGAATAAATCGGTTAGAGAACAGCAGACAAGACATACCAGAAATAATCGGTTCCATTCTCGAGCGCGGGACAGATCCAGTCAGCCATGAAAGTATTCAAGTTCTCGACACTGGCGACGGAACCAGGCGTGTTCTCGTCACAGACCTTGCTGTCACCGCAGTCCTTGCCGCCGCCACTGGGCCATCCAACCTCTGAGATGATCTGCTTCTTGTTCGTGCCCTTGGTCAAAGGCACGTCGTGGTTCTGCCAGAAATCCCATGTCCACCCGACAGCAATATCGACGCTAACACCGGCGAAGAAGGGGTGGACGTTGGACATGACAATATCCACTTCATCCACTAACCGCGCATTCCAGTTATCACCGAGGTCGGAGGTCGCAATCGATAGGTCTAGGTTGCGCTTCTTGACCTCTTTCGTGACGTCTTTGATGTACGAGATCAAGGTCGTCTGAGCAGACTGCTTGTTGGAACCGGCCCGGTAGAGGGCTTCGTTGCCGACAATGATACCCTTATAGATGGATGTGTCCTTGGTGTCATCGAGGATCTTGTAGAGCTGCTTGATCTGCCGTTCGGTCGAGGTCGTGTTGGAGTCAATCCACACGCCGAGCCAAAGTTTGATATCCTTCAGCTCAAGACGATCGATGGCATGAAGAACCATTTCGGTCTGATTGCAGTCCGTACCGTAAAGTCGAACCGTGTTGGTCAACTGCGACAGCACAGCCATGTCACGGGTAACATTATTCTGCGACGGAGGCCACTTCAAACAGTCCGGGTACTGCACGCCCCACGGCGTGTAGTCCATTCCAGGGAAGACCTTGTGGAGATCCTTGTTTCCCATCAAAGCCTTGATCTCCGAGGAATCCTTGTCGAGGTCCCCATTGGTCTCCGCATCACCCGAAGCAGTTTCAGCACTGGCAGACTTGGACTTGTTTTGGTTATGTTTGTTCCCAATCGTACCACCCACCGCACCACCAATGATGGCACCCAGAATCACGAACCCAAGAACAAGACCGACAATCCAGCCCATCTTCTTGCGTCCGTCCACTCCATTACTTGCCGATCTCTCCGGGGATCCCTCGCCACTCTCCAACCCACCAGGAACAGAATTATACGCAACACCAGCATTCTTCTCGCGACCAAAGAATCCCGTCAGAATCCCACCAGCAGCGGCACCACCAGTCGCGCCGGCCGCAGCAGGCGCAGCTCGATTGCGCGGGGGACCAAAGTCTTCATCCCCGTCATCGGCAATGTCATCGGGGTTGATATTCGACATCTCGCCATTACTGTACGCAGTCGAGTGTCGCTGATAGGGCCCGTCACTGAGACCAGAGTAAGGCGCGGGATATTGGTATGTGCTGTGTGCGGGATCGCTCAGATGCGACGAGGATTGACTGGGAGTCTGCATGGGGGGCGAGGCGAGCGCACCACCCCTCGCCATGTTCAATGCGTGGGAGTGTTCGGGACGAAATGAGTCGCCACTGGTATAGCCTGCGGAGGGCACGTAGGGTGTGTCGGAGCCGGTTGTGTTAAAGTCGCGCTCAGCGGGGCCGGCGTATCCGTCGTTTACGCCGTGGGATGCTTCGATTCCGCTTTGGCGATTGTGTGTATTGGCGATTCCTAGGGCGATTCCACTGATTCCGCCGCCCGGTGAACTGGGACCGAGATTGTCCATGCCTGGTGTGATGGTGTTGTGTTCGCGGGATCCGTGTGAATAGCGACGGACAGGAGGTGGAATGTCCATTTCTATGCTATGGAAGGGTTCGAGGTGTCCGTAGACCGGACTTTGAATAATAAGAACTTTCTTGGTTGGAAGGGTTGGACCCGCGAACGGGGAAAAATGCAGGGAAGGTGCCAAGGCAGAGATTTAGATTGAATGCAGGAATCGGAATTCCTGAGAGGGAACTTGAATCCTTTTAGAACGGAGAGTCGATCAAAGAGTCAAAGAGTCAAAGAGCCGAGTAGAACATAAGCGGGATAAATAAGGCGTGGCTGGGACAACGGGAGACTTTGTCACCCAGATCACCTTGTCTTATATTCTACAATTCAATTCAATTCAATTCAATTCAATTCAATTCAATTATATTCAATTATATTCCCCGAGTATAAATAATTTGAACATTCCAGGGTCTTTTCCAGGGTCTTCCAGGGTCCCATGTGGACCGCAGTGGATTCATGTCCCTTACGTTGCTATTTTTATCTGCACGATGTCAATGTCAATGTCAACATGTCAATTTCATCAACTCCAATTCCTCTATATAAACACATTCATATATCTCATTCAACGTTAAAAGTCGTGGTATCATCTCCTATCCTCGATCATATCAATCGTATTCCCCCTTTTTTCTGTTTTTGGAATTTTCGTTTTTTCTTCCGCAAACCGTCAACGCCCTGGCATACCTCGACCGAAAACGATATCTCCCAAAAAATAAACATAAAAAAATAAAAAAAAATAACAGAACACAACAGAGCTGAACTAAGAAAATTAAATATCAAAACAAAAAGAAAATTATCCCTTCAACCTTCAACCTCCTCCGCACTCCGCTGCGCAGCACTCTCACCAGATTCCAAACGACGCCCGCGCTCCAGGAACCGTCGCTTACCACGACGAGTATCGAAATGATCTGGGATATCTCCCGCCTCCTGGCCAGCAGCGAGCATACTGCTTCGCATTTTATCACGGTAAGAATCCACTATTCGCAAACGGTCAGCGGGGGTCTCTGATATGTCTCAGCCGCAGAGATCCTTCCATGGAAACGTGTCGAACGTGATGGGTTCGGGTGAGACAAGGAAAACCAAAAAGGGTAATATACGAAAACAAGGAAAAACCAAAAAGAACTTACACGATCGCTGCAAAAATAACATCCGCCCCGCAAACACACGGCTCTGACTCCAGCTCATACGGTAGCCGAGGTCATTAAGCATCAACTCCTTACGATTTTTTTTGCGGGAGATCTTCGGCACCGCGATTTCAGTCTCGCCGTCAAGAGACGGCGCAGGCACTGTCGTGCGACCGATTGTTGACGCTTCGGGATCGTCAGCCTGCTCGGCGTCATCGCGGAAGAACCGCTTGGCGGGGACGACGCGGTGCTCGTCGCGCATCTGGATGGGGAAGTAAGTGCGCGGATAGACGGCGTTTGACTCGCGGTAGGAGTCTGGGATCTCGTCCATGTTGACCTTGTCAAGGGCGACCTTGACGCGGACGCGACAGCCACGCTGTGGGTCGTCGACTAGGATGAATTTGCGACGTTTTCCGTCTGGGAGATGGCTGAAGAGATCGTCGTTTGTTGGGCCTTTCTCGTCGATGTCGTGGTCGGTTGAGTCCATGCGCGCGGAGGTTGCGATTGTGTGGCGGCTTAGTGAGGTGAGGCTGTTGTCGCGGAGGAGCGGGGGCATGGAAGGGCCGCTGCMGCTGCCGCCTGGGGTTAGGGTTGTTGGGGCATCATGGAAGATGTGGGCGGGGCGTAGGTCGGAGATCGAGGGCTGTGGGAGGCGTGTGTCCATGCTTCGGTGGCCTGGGTAGTCTGTGCCTATGGGGACGGGGACAAGAATTAGCCTACGCTGTACAATTGCATGTTTGACATGTCGGGGAAAGGAGGTTGAGTTCCAAGGAAAGAAGAGCCAAAGCACAAGAAGCGCAGTGTGAAATGATAAAAAGGCGACAAAGCAGTGAAGTTGAACAGGGTATGAAATAAAACAGGTAAGAAGAACACAGACGGCGGACCAGGCGGGGATACAAAAGAGAGAAGAGTAAACATCTCATACAACAGTTGACACATCTTCATACACACATACAAACAAACACACACAAATCGGAGCAGACAAGACATGAAACTCCCACATATACACATACACACGAGACATAGATCCGATCCAACAAAATGTAAAGCCCCAAGAAGAAAATACACGAGTGATCCCGCCGTTCTTTGAAAAGAAAAGGAAAAGGAAAGAAAAACATAGAACAAAAACACAAAGCACATCACATGTGGTGAAACATACCGCTAACTTCCTCATTAGGACTACCATCAGGTTGATGATGATGATGCATCTGCGGCGGGCCCATGGACATGGGACCCAAGTTCGGGCGGGGAACAGGAGCTGGCATGGCACTCATGCCCGGGCCAGGAGGACCAGGCGGAGCAGGTGGGCCAACAGGGCTTTGCTGCGCCATATGAGCGGACTGAGCAGGAACCGACTGTCTTCGGTTAATCTTAGCCATACGGCGGACACGTCTGCTTCGCAGTCTCGGGTCCTGATTGCTGTTACGCCAGCTATCGACAGCTCGCTGGATCAGCCCACGCTTGCCCCTCAGAGCGGGATTCAGTTCGGCTAGCGCCCAGCCGACGGCATTGCATTCTGTTTCGTAGACCAGTCGGTTCCCGCGATACTGGTCCTTACTGCAACACGCGCGCGGGTACACGCAGTTCTCGGTTTTGAATTCTTGCGTGAGCGTGTCCACGATGACGGATTCCACGTCACACCGGATGGTGTATTCCATTTTCACCCGGTCTCGGGAATATTCGAAGGCGATCCACTGCACGCCGTTGCTATCTTGTCGCACAACTAGCGGGGTCGTGGCTGGGATGGGGCCTGGTGCCGCGCTGGAGGCGGTGCCGCCTAGTGGGGGGCTTGCGTGGGGATTGCTAGCAGCCATTGAATGGTCGTTGGTTGCCGGGAGAGGAGGGTTCAGCATTGTTTGCTGTGGAGTGGTGGGGTTCTGGGAGGAATCAAGTTTCATGATGGGGCTGCTAGACATGCCGGACGTGGGGAGGTGGCTGGATTGGTGTGGTGGCGCCTGGGATGGGGCTTTCTGAGGGGGCATCATTAACGGCTGTGTTGTAAGAGGATGCTGCTGGGGCGACTGGTGAGCCCCATATGGCGAGGGCTGAACTGGGTTCATGGGCGAGTATGGAGGATAGCCGAACATCTGCGGTGGCATTTGTGGTGACTGCGAATACATGTTGCGGCCATGTTGTTCATGTGGTTGAGAAGCTACCGAGGCTGGTGAGCTTGATTGCGGGGTGTGGTAAATAGAGGGATAAGGTCTCTGCATTTGAGCGGTAGATGCCATGAGGTCAGGTGGCCCTAATCCTCGAGTATTAGTCAATATCTTCGATATAAGGAACGAAGTGGATGGCCATGAGCGTCAAGGAATTCAAGCACCAGTGTATCACTTTTCAACTCCGACGACTTCCCGCCAAGTACCAAGAAAAGAACTAGGCTTACCACTAGAAGGGTAATGCGCGGACGCCGGGGTCGATGTATAGGCAGTATTGGTGGTGTAGTAAGGCGACTCCTGAGGTGGCGGTCCGTAGGGATTATGATGATGTAGGACTCCGTTTCCTAGTTGATGAGGTGGAGGAGGATATGTGGTAGGAGGAAGGGAAAGAGAGGGATGAATAGGCGAGGCAGGGCCTTGCTTCTGTGGTTGTGCTGTGTTTGATAGAGGTTGTAATGTCTGAGACTGTTGAGAACCGGGACGCCCAGAGTTGTTGTGTCGAAGCTGTAGCAGAAATACACATCAGTTACTGGGACTTCGATAGCCAGCCCCGAAAGGTTGAAAGATACGATAAGCAAGATTCGAGCCAGAAAATGCACGGCGCTACAAGCTGAGAACGTGGACGTAGGGAAGTAAGGAAAGAAACTTGTGAACACAGCCAGAAGTGTCCAAAGTGACATCAGCGTATGACCCCTCTGGTCTAGCGTGGGAATTTGAATCTTGCATGTATGCAGAATCTCATCATCATTGAGGGGAGGGGCATGATTGGGACACAGATCCATGGAAATCCTCGAACAGGGGTGGCCTTAGGTGAGTAACGAATGGGCCAGGGTATAGCTGGGATAGCCCGTCCAGGGCCAAAGAATAGCATGGATCTGTGTAGCGTTGGTGTGTCCTTGATATGACGAGTGGGGGTGGTTCTTTCTTTGCCGGAGGGACAAAGCACTCATAAGCCGGATCATGTAGATAGCACTCATAAGCCACTACATAGACTGTAGGCATTGGTTTTCGTTGCTCCTCTCAATTGAAACCATTTTCTTTTGGTCAATGTGAGGCTCTAGTCGGAGCAGGGCTTTGGTGGGTCCAGAGGAGATACAAATGGGACAGAGCTCCATAAATCATGGCCAGCAGACGCCAAATCTACCAATGTCGGCATCCTGAATTGGCGGCTGTCTTCTGGTTGAGGTATCGACAACGCTGCTCACCCTGCACAAAGATCCAGACTGGCGATAGAGAAGTCGAGAGAAGAGAAATCCAATGTCGTGATAAACACCCAAGCGTTGGTCCGAGAAAAAAAAAAACAACCCCACTAGGCATAGAGCTGCCCGACACATAGAGAAATGACCAAGAAAGATAGGAATGATATTGAAGTAGGAAACATCTCACAAGATCTATAGGGCAGGAACTCGAAAGGAAAAAGACAAGGTACCGCGCAATATGGAAATGATACTCACGGGATCATCGATAGAATCTTCCTTGTACTTCGCTGGAGGGCCAACGTCGGGCTGTACCATGCCGGTCATGAACGACCTCTCTCACGGCCCAGGACAGAATCTTGCAAGGACTTGGATAGAGTACAAGATTGAGAAAGAAAGAACTGGGATGGGGTCCCTTTTGGCTGGGTGAAAAAAAAAAAAAACAAATCAAATAAAAGGTAAGGTCAACCACGAGGATCCGAACTGAGGCTAAACAGAAAGCTGCGCGACACACTGAGTGACTGGGGTTCAGGGGGGGCCGTGTCAATGTGAAGGCAAGTGGAGGGTCCAGGGTCGTTTATCTAGCTGCACTCTCCATTATTATTTTATTTCCTGGTGAGCCTCTGAGAGCTAGAATAAGATGATCTTAAAAAAAAAGAGAGAAAATATCAAGAAAAAAAAAATGAAAGAGAGAGGGAAAGAAAAAAGAAAAGAAAAGAAAAAGAGAAAATAAATGTAAAAAAGAATAAAAAGCCCAATATGGAAAAGAAGAAAAGAATTTAAAATGAAAAAAGAAAGCAGCCTTCCACCTGGGCAGGAGCAATAGGTATCAGGATCTAAGCGGGAAAGTGTAATAACTATGCAGGAGATTACCTCAAGTCCGGTAAACATCCGATTAAAATTAAATGTGTCATAGTCTAGCCGAGATGAAAGAAACAGATGATGTGCAGACAAAGAGACGTGCAAGTGGGGAAAGGATGTGCTGCATCTTTCCAATGTATACCTTAGGGCAAGGGAATTTGCAACGGCTTGGACTTCTCGGATTCGGTGGAGCGATCGTGATACGTTGAGGTTCGTAATTCATTTTTATATATGTTGGAAGTAATATAATAACTCTGAGACCAAGGGTTTTCAGGGATTGTGATTGCGCAGTTTAATACGCCCCATAGCTCTAAACTAATATAAAAGGAAAAGACCTCGGGAAAGAGGGGAGAAAAAAGATAGAAAAAAAAAAAAAGAAAAAAACCCTCAACTCTACGGAGTACCAATAACGTAAATACATAGGGATTCGTCCCTCTATGTACTTTTATATGTTTACCTTGTACAGAGTACTCATCCATACGGGTAACCCCGTTTGCTCTTAAGATCGAATAACATCCAACGACCCACAAAGTCTAGAATATGTATTTGACCCATGAAGATTAGCGTGTGGACCTCGGGATGGACTCGAGGCTAAAAAAAAACGAGCTAGTTGACGTTGTCCTTGGATCGTGCAGAGGCCAGTTTCAGGTACGGCTTGGACTGAGAAATTCTCGGAGTACGGAGTATATCGAAGGAGATCGGCGGAATTATACTTGAAAAGAGTAAATGAATGAAAATAAAAAAAAAAAATAAAAAAAAAAAAAGGCAATAAATTGCCTTCTTTAGACGTGTACGACATAGTAAATCGAGTAAGTTACACCGATCTCTCAGCTTCTTTCCACGGCCCAATTGTCTAAAGAGAAAACTCAGCTTTCCAAATAAACTCGAAACAGCCTAACGGCGCCCATCGCCATTTTCTCTGCGTTCGTGGGACCCGTGTAACCCTGTCGATCTTATGAACTAGTACTCCGTACGGAGGATTATAGACCATGCTTGATAGAAGATTAGAAAATTAGAAACACTCTCTGATATACAACATACATACGCATTTATATCTCAGCACAGGGACACATCCCTCTCTTAGACGCTAACGCTTGAAAGAGTATCCGTGGTAATAGCCAATCGAGTTGAGATTCACCCCCAAGGATGCGGGCCATCCGGGTTCGCTCTATCCCAGAACTATTCTAGTGGCATCTTAGTCAATCTTGGCATTTATTCTGTTAGTCTGCTAGGGTTCGGGAAAAAGAGAAAAGCGAAAGAAAAAGAAAAGAGATGCAAGCCCCAACCTTCCCCCTCCAATTTTCTCCGGGCTCTGTCGATGCATGACACTCGAATCCCTTCAAGCATTTTTGTTGGCCCCTGTGCTTCATGTGAAATGGCCGGAACGCTAAATTGGTGCCTAGGCACCCGTTTTCCTTGCCCATAAAGGTACCTAGGTAATGACTCTCAAATTTAATTAATTTTTATACTCACACTTGTCTCTCCCCTTCTTTGTCGGGGGTGGAGACATCCCGGCACGAGTGGACTAAGACTTATGGGCTATCCTCGGAGGTTATTGGACTATCCTCGGGAGCAATAATGGTAACCGTTGACAATGATTGTCGAGTTTGATATCGAAGATTTGAGTTTCTCTTTTTCACTTTGGTTCTCGTATGGCCAAGGCCAAGGGACGGGTAACCGGCTGCGGCTCTCGCCTACTGTCTCCATGGATGGAAGTCTAAACAATATACAACGTTATAATCTGGTCAGGAAAGGGAAAATATAGTGTCGATTGTTGCGCAGTGACTTTGCATGAAGGTGAAATAAATTATGGGCGTACAACAATCCAACTTCGGAGGTTTAGACCATGCACAATAATTTAAAAATTAAAAAGTAAAAAACCTAAGAAAGTAAAACAGTCTATACTCTTTTGAGAGTGCTTCCAGAATCAGGCTAGTCTCTCATCCATTCAGCTACACAGTAAAGACACGGAAAAGGTAGGGTTGGAAATGCACCAATGAAGTTTTGCCCAATGGATCGTCAAATATGGGGGGATTCCACGGAAGTGTTCGAGGCACAATCTCTCAGGAACTCAAGAGACTCAGCCCTGAAGGTTGGAGCTAAAATCAGCACAGTTGCATGGCCCCCTTTTTTTTCTTTTTTCTTTTTCCTTTTTTTTTTCCTTTTTCTTTTTCCCTCATTTCTCAGAGCTAAGAGAAACGGTGCCATTTCCACGGAGACCTGTTATTGGCATCTATGATCGATGATCCCGCGGTCTTCCGTTAAGCCGTACCCGCAGTCCCACAGTAAATTTTGGAGTCTCCAAGCTTGATCAGAGAGCAATTTAGGAAATTAGGACATTAGGAAATTTAGGAAATTGTGAGTGCCAGACCCACATGGTCCATGCGGACAACTCCGGAATATGACATTATTTAGATATGTCAAAACACCTTGTGATTTTATTTTTCTCTACTCCGTATTTCTCGAATATCTCAATTCCAACCAAAGCTGAGACGAAGCCAAAGTGTTCACCTGACTGTTACAAACTGTTACACGCAGTATCACTGATCAATGTGGCTGGGGCTGACCGGGGACGCAATCGGGGACGAACCAGAGGGCAACCTTGGAAACCCCTGGGCGGATCAACCGACAACCCTGGCCCCCTTTTTGCTCTAAATTGTGCCACTACCACCCCGGATCGACTATGGACCTGGAATGGTCCATTGTCAGGTCTTTTTTTTTTATTTGTTTTTTTTATAACACCGTGAAGCTCCCTATTTGCCGACAAGGTTCAAACTTCACTAAAGGATGAACCAAGTTTCTTTTCTTGGTCTCGGTCTCGATCTCTTGTCGATCCATGGAAGCGTACGTCATGTTCGAACAAAGACCAATGACCCCAGGTGGCCTGTGCAAGAGAGAGAGTAACACCGTTTGGATATAAGTTTTTTATTATGCCGGAGACCTACACCCTAAACCCGATCAAGCAAGAGGAAGCCGGGTTTGCAATCACTTTGTCATTGAGTGGCTTGAACTAACCAGTAGAATGGCTTCGAGCTACTGTTGGCTGTGAATAGATAGTACATATCAAGATAGTTCAAACGCGCCATCTACAAACATAGCGCCAACACCCAAGCGAGTGACGACTACTCCTTACTGGAAGTTGATAACAACACTCCGTTCTCAGTAGGTTGTGTTCACCCGCTTGAAACCCCGAAATAGAAATACCCGGGACGAGTCCGTGATCTTTTAGTCAATCGCTCGATTCTTTGTTTCCTGATCGACAGTAGAATGACCATGCAAACCCAAGATTTGATGAAGCACCCCGACGTCCACGTTGGCCTAGTGTAACCCTTGCTTCCTGCAGCGAGATCAATGGAGGCGAGCTGTCTTTCTCCCTTCACCTCCAGAACTAGCTCGAATTTCTGCGAGAAATTTTCCTGTAAGTCACTCCGAACTTCGGGGAGATATCATGCTCACCGGAGCTCGGCAAGATGTCGACACCGGTACGTCCGTGTGTCCGATTACTCAATATCGACGCTCGGCCCCGAATATGGAAACATACGCCAATGGAGACGGGGCAATTGAGGGGCAGTAAGCCACAATCTAGTAGATCGCGGGTCGGGCTATCGTACAAGGGAAGGTCGAGTTGAAGTCTTGATAGTCTTAGCTGCTTGGCAGACGCCCATGGTTACGTTGACTGCATCTGTCCATGCCAGATGCCGACCTCGGGAGGTGAGTTGGATATTAATTTTCTTCATTTATTTCCTTCATTTAGTCACAATTCAGAAAGACAAAAACAATTCTTTTTTTGTCAATATTTGAGACCTCGGGGATTCAACCCCAAATTAAAGTTGACACATCCCGGTCTTTTCGTCCATGCGGATATTGACCACCCTGCTTAGTCTGCTTAGTCTGCAATGATCTGCCCCAGGGCTGTCAACGGCTTCAAATCTTGGAAGACTCAGCTTATAATTAATGCTTATATCATTATGACCCCTTCCAAACTTTACAGGCCCATATGCCAATCAATGAGAAAAAGAGAATAAAAAATAAAAAATAAAAAATAAAAAATAAAAATAAAAATAAAAAACAAGTAAAACATTCTCCGCATTCCGGATCGCCCTAAGACGGATATGGGCCCCATTTCGGACCAAACGGGATGGCGCCGAGAAGAGGAAATGATAACCCAAAAAGAACGCACAAATCGAATACAACATATATTGCATTGGCTCTCTCAGACCTGGTTCCATTTACTTCGTACGTCGTATATTGTACATTGTACTTATTACCTCTATACTCCATACTCCGTAGACGCGAGATACTAAGCAGGATGGATCGTTCAACGGCCCCACCATCCGGATCCGAAGAACAGAGCTTAGGAACGTGCGATGAGGTATTTTCTATTAATTTTAGCCGAGCCTCCATGCCCAGGTGCCTCTAGCTTTGTGCAGCCAAGGTCCGGCACAAATTGAAGATTATCACACCGGTATACTCCGTACACCCGGCCCCAGCCGCCAAAAGCCGTAAGAAGTCGGGGAAATATCATAACCCGACTGATATTATTTTGGTACAGTGGTTGTATCATTTGCATCCAATGGAAAAGGCAACCAGGAAAAAGGGTGGTAGATACATGCAGATTTTATAATTTCTAGTTGCAACGGCGATATCTGGTCATAATTAATATGCGAGTTTCAGCTCTTCCACGCGCTCTCTTTCGTACACCGAATGTTCCCTCGAATCCTTTCGAAATGTTTCTAGCCCGAATCATAAAAGCCAAAAATCCAAAGTTAGTCCTCACCGCAAACTGAAACTTTGTGAGCCATCCCATGTGGAAGAAAGTGTTGAATGCATGTGCGCGGTAGCGCGTCGCGTGGCCGGAGTAAGCGAATTGTTTCAGATCTTCCTGTGGTATCTTAGACAATACGAATAATAATAATAATAATAATAACCTTTTTACACTGTGAAAGACACACACAATTTCGAGGCTGATCGCTGCAAGGATGGACAATTGCCATACGTACAGTCTCATGGGAATTATACCGTATGAACTGAGTTGTCCGCGTACTGCACCGTTTAATCGAGGATCATGGCTATCCCACGTCTACGTCAGAGCCTCGGGGAATAACAACACCGAGTATGAAACTTGTATGTTCCCTTGTCCCATGTCCTATAACAAGCCCTGATATAGGTGATAAGCACTGAACCACTGGCTCAGGAGTACGGAATAGATCGTAACCAATTCGTCGCCGGCCCTATTAACAACCTTATGACACAATCGGGCCAGGTGAGCGTGTTTGTGTTTGCTTTTTCTTGGCTTTCGCCCCCGTGTGCCACGACGATCTTGGACAAGTTGGGGATGGTTGCACCCAGTCAACCAATCTTGATTTTTGTACGCCATAGGCGTAAATGCAATATCAAAATTCACTGAGCCAAAGTAACAATTTGGCTGATATCATAATCATTCCGGAGATACTCCATTTGGACTACGGAGCCACGGAGTACCCAAAAAGAAGGATAGGGAAATTATAAATCACATTGTGACGTGAGAAGATCGTATCAAGGATCAGCACGTTGGTTTCATCTCCACAACGGAGGTAAGCACTGTATATGGACGATTTATAGAATCAAGACCAGATTGGACAATCCCCTTGGGATGTACCAATATAGTAATTCCAATGGCAAGATCTATCCGGACAGCCAAGCACGCGGACCCTGGCGCCCTGGCCCGGAAACAAGCTCTCTCTCCACCTTCCTTTTGATCCATATGGAGATCGTCTTTCTAGATTCCAAGATAGCTTTTAGCTTATGATGTTGTCAACTATCATACGCTATTATATTCCGTTGTACTGCTTTATCCCGGTGGAGTCCTGTTCTATCCTTCGCCACACCCATGACTCGCGCGTAGATTGCTTACTACCTTGCTTTCCCTCGCCATCCATTAGCAAACGGTTGACCCACAGGTTCTGGATCCTCAAATCGGATGTGATTTCATGACTGCCTCCACAGTAACTGTAAATCGGACGTCGTATAATCTACTCTATACGGAATACAGCAGGCAGCATAGCAGTCGTGCTCTACAGCACACTATGTACAATGGTTCTTGGTCTGGTTCTTGTTTACATGAGGCATATTAAATGCCGCATACAGCATACGTGAATTCCATAACTAGTCATAGTCCCGGTGACCTTGCTCCGATGTGATGAGAATGTCTCCGACTCGATCAAATCTCCTCTTGTAACTATAACTGTTTGGGTAGGTGCTCCCAATATCCGTGTACGCTATACAACATATGGAATAACAAGTCTGTAAACACTTAACACTAGTACCTATATTGATACTGGTGCAATGCGTACGCACACGTAGGTATGTATTTACGACCATGGATTGTACTCTTGGTACACTCATCCCAGCCTATATTCTATTACTATTCATTCACCCGGGCAAAATGCAAGGTACCAACAGGGGGCCTTCGAACAGGAGGGTAACTCATTTATTCTTTTACGCGTAATCTCGAAAGTGTAGATATGGTATCAGGTTGGGAGTATTGACTCGGGACGAAGTATCCGCACAAAAGAACTCATACAAATCTGTACATGTGTATATTGTATGTACAATTCTATATGCCTCATGATTTCTATTGGCCAATTCCCCACTTTATCACCAAAAGAGCTTCGGTGAAATCCGACAAAGATCCAACATAGGAAATACCTAGGTAGGAAATACCTAGGTAGGAAATCCCTAAATGTTTGCCAGTGGCGTATGTCTAGAACCTGCAGCCATGCAACGGTAATCTCAGTGTCCCCCTTATTTTATCTCTTTTATTATCTATTTCCCTAGTAGGATTAGTAGTTTGTTTTCTTTTCTTTATTTTCTTTTTGGGGTGGGAGGGGTTTGAAAATGATTGGGATTTAGGCGCTTTTGGATAATTCTCGTTATGGGGATGACAGACAGACACTACTCGATATGTATGTTGTACTCTGAAAACAAAGCGGGAAAAGAAAAAAAAAAAAAGAAAACATCGAATCCTGACACAATTGCATTTGGGTGATGCTCTTATTTGCTTTTTGCTTAACAGTCCCCCTCCTGCGCTTTTAGGAAGGGCGCTTGATTTGTATTTCCTTAGCGCTCCTGTACTCTCCATACAACCATAGGTGCAGACGCATATGCCAACACAAACGAAAGAAGTAAACATCTAGAAATGCAGTTCTGCTATCTCTCCCTCCGGGGCCCTTTCCATCGGGATAATAAAAAAGATATGACTCCATCTGCAGACCCCATTGTATCCATAGATCCAGGAATAGGTGACACAAGCTGAGAGCAGCGCATATGGAGCAAAAAATGGATCACAGCGATCTATCCAATGGGCCGCACCATTCCGAAGTAACCTCGTGTTCGTTGTTTCTGGTCCAATATGGATTACTGTGGATGCGGGCGCGGGTGGCCTAGCAACTGATCATCGTTGGGTTCCGCAATTAAAGAGGCCGGGGCCTGATTGGCTCGGAAAGAATCTAGCGGCGCGTTGCGCTGCATGCGCAGGCGTTGTTGATCTTGGGCGTCCTATTGAACAATATGACAGGTGCGTACGGAGTGCATTCAACGCAGTCATAGATTGGTGTGGAAGCGGTGTGAGTTGAAATAAACCGGAGGAAAAGACACGACTCGAGTCTGAGATGGGTTTGGACGGAGGACCTTGGAAGGCGCGTAAATCGGACGGGTGCTTGCCTTTTTGCCTGCAGGGGCTGGTCGCATGGTCCTCGTCCCCAGAAGGGTAGGTGCATTGGTTAGATTTGTTAGAGCCAACATGTGAACCGACATGTGAACCGACGGTTTCCTTTGCCATCGTGCACTGCAAACGCCATTGTGGTTTCAACGGGCTCGATGCTAGTTCCAGGCCCTGCGAGGCATATCCAAATTTCGACACTGAAGCATTCACCTATACCGGCGCAGCAGACGGATTGCTCATTCTAGGCCTTTCAGCCTCATGCATTGAGTCGGTCGACGCGCGTGGGCGCGACGGCAAGGTCATCTTCTGTGCGGTTGGTGCAGGAGCCGCTTCGAGCTCCTTCCAGGGCTCTTCCTCGCCCTCGCCCTCGTCGTCGCTGGAAGACTCCTCGCCCCGGCGGCCGTGGCGTTGGGTCTCATCTCTGGACTTGCGTCTCTCGCGCAGCTGCTCCTTGTGTCGGGTATCTATGTGATTCGATTGTGAGTACTCTACTTCAAATGTAACTCCAGAATATAGACAGCAGCATGACTTACCTCTGATCTCCTGTGTCTTCACAGCATATTGCTGGATCTCCTCTTTGCTCAGAACCCTCAAGACAATCACATAATCCGATCGCTCCTCGAAACGTTCATTGCCCGCTTCCAATGCCTCCGGATTCACGAGTCGCCGATCGATTTTCGTCCAGCGAGCTCCGGGTGGGATTCCTTGCTTATGGGCGTCTTTGAGGGGAGCGACGCCCTCCCTCACCGGATTGGGTTCCTCCGGGAATGCCTCTCGCGGAGGCTTGAGAATTCCTTTCGGGGGACCCTCGGGCTCCTTTGGAGCAGGCGGATCGACAGCAATAAGTCTTCTGGGGTCATCTTTGGCCATGTCAAGCGGCGGCGATCGTCGCGGCTCAGTGGCGTGGCCATCCTCCAGCATGCGGTGGGAGCGAGAAAAACGGTATCCACGCGAGTGGTCTCGTTCTCGCCTGTGGTGCGAGCGGTCCCGACTGCGATCGCGGTCGCTTTCGGTGTCTGTGCTGCTGTGTCTGCGACGTGCGGGCTCACGCCTGTAGTTTCGCAAGTCTTCGTCTGAGGTGTCGGCATAATCGTTGTGCGTCTGGTGTCGCCGCGAACGACCGTGGCGACGGGCGTCGGCGGGATCCAGGTAGGTCTTGGTTCTTTCATCGCCTGGAACAGCTTCTACCAGCTCTCGCGACGGGGGCTGGACGGCATCATGCTCATTATCGCGGTGAGAGCGTCTGTGCTTCCGTCGCGACGGACGGAGGTTTTCGTAGTCTGACATGTCGGAGTATCCGCCTCCCAAGGCCGCTGTTCCAAGTCCCATAGTAGCGCCGGCGTCATGTGGTTTARCATGGTGGTCTTCTGGATAGTGGTACTCCCGATCATTCGCATGGCGCGCTCTGTGGGCACGGCGACGGCGGCGCTCGTCGCGTCGAGAGGGGTACTCACCGTCAGAGTCTTGAGGTACGGCAACCAGGGCTTGATCGTGGAATTCATCCTTCGATCTGTGCGGGTCCCGATGATCATCCTTGCTATGCGTTGAGCTTCGCGGCCATTCATGCCCGATCTTGTCAAGGCCCCAGGACGTCGGGGGCGGGCCATATTGACGGTCTTTCCGCGCTGTCCACTGAGGGTTCTCTTCCACACCAGTGATACTGAGCGGCCGATCGAGCGAGTGTCTCGGTCCGCGACGGCGCGGCTTGACAGGATAGTCCCGGTCGAATTGCTCTCGGGCGTTGGTGTATGAATAGGCATCAAAATCATCGATGTCGTCGCCTTTCCTCAGCCCGTCATACACTGGATAGCGTGCGGTACGAGGCGGCGGATGGACACGGTGTTGATGCGGGCTGTGATCATTCCTGTATCTGGCATCATTCCGTGAATCGATATGGCCCGTGTCGCTCGCATAGTCGGTGCTGTAGATTCGGCGATGCGCGGGATGTCGAGCGGAAGCAGGGGCCATATGATGGCTGGTGTCTATGTGCAGAGGGCTCGGGGTACGGCGGTGAATTGAGTGGTGCACCGGCGACAGATGTTGACGAGATGTGGAAGGTACAGATAGATGCACTGGAGTCCCGTAGTCCGCAGCCGTCGATGTGTTGCTTCTGTGTCTGGTGCGGGGCTGGACACTGTATTCCGTGCGCTTTCTGGCGGACGCAGTCGGATCACGGACTCGATGGGAGGATATTTGATGGGCTTCGAGCTTCGATGGTCGCCCTGGACGGTACCCATAAGCACTGGCGTATCCAGTATCAGATGGGTAGTCGACGTAGTCGTAGCGCCTGAGCGCATCATAAGGGTCGTAGGAGGAGCTTAGTTCTACCATGCCAGTTGACGCTCTCATTGGATCAATCATGGAGTGTCGGCCTCGGCTTGGAGACAGATTTCGGTAGTGACTCGACATTTTGGGTAAGACGGTTGCAGATGATGATAACGCCTGACCGGTTGAGATCAGGTGTGGCAGTCTATCCCCCGGTCGGCTTCGAGAGATTGAGTATTTAACAATCCGAGTCGGGTTATGTAGAAATGCCCAACCTGGTCGGTTGGCTCGGAGACGAAGATTAGAGAGTCGAGGATATCGGAGCCGAACTTGACACGAAGCCTGGAGCCCAATAGTTGCCCAACTCAACAATGAAGGGGATTCAGAAGTGTGTTGAAATGAAACGTGTGGACAATGACGCAAAAGTGGGTTGAGGGTTGGACAAAAGGTTAGTAAGAAATGCCAAGGAATTTCCAGGGCTGAGTTATTCAGTCAGAGTTTTGGAAGGTTAGAAGCTTAGAAGGTTAGGACCAAATAGTTGAGAAAGGATGAGATGAAAGAGAACACATATAGAAACAAAATAATAAATAGAAATATAGATGTGATTCCATGGATCTAAAATGGGTGAACCTTTGGAACTCAACCTGTCAACCGTGGATACCATGTGTTGTTCCCGCTCTTTTAACTATGAAACTCCCTTGCTTCATACCTAGGTATGCAAAACACATCCCCCGACAGGCGGTCAAGACATTCTCTTTCATTTTTGTTTCGCCCGGGCTTTGCCTGGGGACGTGAGTGTGGGTTCGAGGGTTTGGGGATCCACAGATGTTTTGTGATATCACTTGAGCCGCATTGTACAAAGGGGAAAAGGGTAAGTTATTCTTGATAAAATGTAGAGGGGGAAAAATATGTATATATCCCCCGGATTCTTGCTTTTTTATACCTAACATTTTCTCCCAACTTGATTAATGTATGAATTAATGTATGAAATAGAGGCTGTGTAATTGGGTGGATTGGCTCGATCTATTCGTGGGAACGAGGTCATGGATGGGATCTAATATATGTTTAGACAACTTAGAGGTTGCCTCTAGCTTCATTAAACACTTTTTCTCAGAGAGCTTACAACCTTGGAACCTTAGAAGTTATTATTAACATATCCAAGTTCATGGTATCCACCTGGGCAATTGGACTGTCTCGACAAAGTTCCAACGAATCTCCCGAGGCCAGATACTTCGAAGATACTTTCCAATCGGCTGGGCCCGATGTAGAATGCAGATATATTAGGGCCAATAGGAGCACAGGTACTTTGATACTCCATAGCTAGCAAAGATATAAGTTCCCCTCACGAAATACGAACCCCATCTCACCCCTGGCCACTACCTTACCCGCACAAAGGTCATACACAGACAGTACCACATCCATAGGTGCATTTATTCCCAGGAACAGCGAGCGCTACGGAGTACATGGACCATGTCTTGGCATATCCACAATAATCAGTGAAACCAGAGCTACTAAACAGGGCGAACAAAGTCCACCGAGCAGGGCGAATCTCCCACTCCCTCGCACCCGGGAAAGGCAGCCAGACGCCCCAACCGAGGCGCAGACTCTGCACAAGAAAAACATGAAACAAATGCTCGGGTTACTACAACTAAGCGCCCAACAACCTAGCTATTTCAGTACAGGATATGGCCCCACCGGGCCAACCAGTAATAGAAGCCTTACCTTTATCTTCAATCTAGATGGCCCGCCTCATGGAAGGCGGGCAAAACGCCTACAACCCCATCATGACCCGTTTCTCTCCCGAAGACGGCGTGTGCCCAGTCACTAACGCCAGGACTAATGACCCAAGTTCCTAGATCTCTGGTACCCCCGGGTTCTGCCGCAAAATATCATCAACCGGTGCCCAGGTCGTGGGCTGCTAGGCGCAGTGCTGGCTGAGCACGACCCGGGTCGCGGGTGAATATGTCGGTATCAATTAGACGGATGTGCCGTCATGCTGTTTCTCTCGCTCTGGCTGGTTGGTTTTGCTTTCGCTTCACCGCTGCTTAAGCACCGCTGGCTGCTGTTTGCTGTGTCTCTTTGCCCGCTGGGTATTTTGCTCCCTGTGTTGAAATTTCAACTCTGTGGTAATGGCTCTTTGGTGGTTTGAGTCGCGCCTTTTCACCTTGGGTTTCGACTGGGCTTCTATGCCTGGGCTTTTGGTGCTATAATAGGAGCCCTGGTCATGGACGCCTGTGTCGACGTCTCGATATAAAGAGAAAGTCGGCCGGCTGGTTGGAGGTTCTTCTCACTCTGTTTCATACAATCAGACCTCGAATTGGCTTGGCACAACTCTATATACAGTCCAAATTCCTCGCCCAACTCGTTCAAAAGCTTTAAGATATCCCAGATCAAAACCTCACATATCCAACTATCTTCTCTACAAGTCAGTTCATTCACTGGACACTTCAAGTCACTATGTCTGCCTATGCCATGTACAGCAACTTATCCAATGCCGAGACCGACACCGAAGGGCAAAATCCAACTCCTCTCTTGCATGACTGGCACCTGGCCCAGCCTAATCATTCCTCTTATGCCGATGCCATGAGCAGCCCGCTGATATATTGCGCACAACCAATTCTGGCTCCATACCCGGATGCCATATCCATGCTCATGCCCACACCCGACTACCTACCTACCGGCGCCCCAAGACTGGTGCCACAATGGTGGAGGTGCTGCGGATGCAGCAACTTGGTCAATCCGAGTTTAGCATCGGAAAAGTGTCCGATTTGCTCTCATTCTGGGTGCGGCAATTGCAGCACAGAGACTGTTCCCTAGAGTGGGGTGGATTGTGCTAAAACTTGATTTTATCTTTTGGTTGTACTTACTTTCCCATCTTTCCTTTCCATTTTCCTCTTTTTTTTTGTCTTTCGGTTATCACATAACTTGTTTCCTTTTCTTTATGACTGATCGTTGTTTTGTTGTCGTGGGACATTGTTGCATGTTAGGGTGTTGGATGACATACTATAGACGATTGTCTCGTGCTGATCCTGGATAACGTTCGGATACAGTGTCGATGATATGAACGATCCGCCTGTCCAAACAGAAGCTACGGGGATCGAAGGGAGTGGTATAAAAGGTATAGATCTGTGGTTATTTGTTTAGAATCAAGAAATCCTCTAAAACAACCTAGGATATATATATCCCATCTGTTACATACATAAAGGGTGCCATATCATACTTAAGAGACTTCATAGATGCTCTCTCATTCCTCATTCCAGGGTAGCCGTGATTCTATTCCTGAAGGCAATAGATGGTTAATGGGAATGATAATTTCTCCAGGAATGTGGTTGGACGTTATTGAAGCCAGTAAAGACCAAGATAGCCCGAATGCACTGGAAGAACATAATTTTCCCCAACCTCTCCCTTTATCTACATATGTACTTTATCTGCCATCCAATGGCTCAATATTCTAGATCAAGCAATGACCTCGGGAGACCTATACGTAATAGCGACGACATTCAGCCCTACAGTTGCCCGGCGAGGGGGCTCAGCTTATCGGAACATAAACCAACTTACTACAGCCAGGCTAGGCCAATAGTGTATATTGTGGAGACATATTGCATTAACTATGGACGTATCCAAAATATGCCCATAGCACACCAAGCGCCCCGAACTATTGCTCGCTAGGAGACTTTTCCCGGTGGCTTTGCCCCGAATGTGGGGACCTCGGAACAGCAGCCCCATTCTCGGGCGGGGCCAGTCCAGCCTCCTGCCGCAAGCGGGTCACAACGGGTCCCAGGGCAAAATGACTCTCCATGCTACTGTGGTCGGCACATGGGCTATGCTTGATCGGTAGCAGCCAATCGAAGACAGTGTATCCCATGACCTGCTGGAGATTTTTCAATGGGCTGCCTAGGTCGAAGGGATTCTCGCCCGGCAGAGTGTGGAGGATGGCGAAGACGTGGCGTTCGCCTGGGGAGGGGTTTGTTGCTTGCGGTTGGGTTGGAGAGGACGGTGGTTGTATTGGGTAGGATACCATGCGGTATGTCGGCGCCCAGGGGGACTCGGCTGCCCAGAGTCGATCGAGGAGATATTCTGGAACACGGATGGCAAGGGTCCAGACGGCGGTGCGCCGGTTTAGGTTTTCGATTGTTGTGATGTTGAAGATGCCCATTTGGACTGAGCTCAGGGTCATTCCGGCGGTGAAGAAGGCGAAAAGGCCGCTCCTGGGGTTTTTATCAGACTTGGTAGATTTCTCAGTATTCTGTGGGTGGGCACTTACAGTCCAATGCAGACACACCAATGGGGGTTTACTCCTCCGGTCTGGTTGAAAGGTTAGTACCAAGCATCTCGATGAGTTGACATAGCGGCTCGTGAAGTCTTACCTGCCGTCGGATCTCCGCTGTAAAATAAGCAGACACTATGAGAGCGAAGGTACAAAATATGCAAGTGTAAGCAACGAATTGAATGAAGAATTTGAACGATGTCTCCGACACCACGCCTCCAACCCTGCATTCTGTCAGCTGGATACTGGGCCTGCGGCAAGGTGTTATTATCATACCAGGGACAGAAGTGATCCATTTTTCGCACACAACGACCCAACTCGCGGCAGTGGTGCGCCCTATCTGTCTTGTATTGACAGCACGTAGTGCACCAATGTGGCCGGCCATCCTCCTCGCAGACGAAAACATCTCTTGTGTAGAAGCTCTCCAGTCCAAAATCTGACTGAAATGCGGTGCCTACAGCAGTGGAGTCCGAGCCTCTCTCCACATCCGCGTCTGCCTGGTTTGTCTTCTCCGGATCGGGTTTGCGCGAGCGTTTCTTCCTGCGATGGCGCTTCGGTTGCTTTGCGGTCTCGTCATCTGCCACTTTTTGTTCACCAAGGGGAAGATATCCGGGATTACACATGACTTGATAATAGAGTTGCAAATATGAAACGACCATGGGGATTAAGAGAACGTAATAGATCGCGATGATCGCGGCGCCAGCGCTGACTCGGGGGCTTCGGTCATAGGAGGGTAACGGATGAATTAGATAGTCGACTTGGGTTCACATTGTTAGTTTCCTGGTAAAGACCCTCGACAAACTTCGCGAAAATCTCACTGCATAATGGTTTCGTGACCGCATAGGAAGCGTATATCACAACGCCGAGTAACACAGGCGGAATGAGCCTGGATACCACGACGTTGGCGCGCTTCTGCGCGGGAGACGCCATATATACCGAGTCAATACAGCAATATCAAATGCATGGATGTAATAGGTAATGAGGTAACCTTGAAATGGATGTCCTTGCACGGATTGCGTAGCCTAGAGGGAAGTCGTTGGATCAAACAGTGCAAACCTGACGTAATCGAAGCTAGGCGCCCGTGTCCCTGGGGTTCGTTCCTCCGGATCCCATGGATCGGGGAATCGGGAGAACTTTGAAACTCCTGGGGAATATTCCAAGCTCTTTTCTCCAACCTCAGCTACTATGTTGACACGGGAAATGTCGGGCCTACTATTACTAATTCTACATTTCTCAGCTGCGACCGTCAGATAAGGCCGAATGAGAAATGTCAGATCACCTCATAGTCTAATCTTCTTTTAGATCTTGACGGTGCTACGGTTGTACTCGATAGAACTCGATATAGTATCTGGAAAAGGCACATGGCATGGAATTTGCGCGGGTCCACGAGTGAGAATTTAAATTAGAAATCAGCCTTCGGGTTTCACAGCATCTCGTAATCTGTAAATTGTAAGAAGCAGCAAAAAAAAGTCCAAAACAACAATGATGAAACGGGGTTTTTGGTTATTGCTCATATTCAGGTGTCAGAAATCAACAACTGGGTGACTTAGGCAACACTGCGAAGGGCGCGGAACACCTGACTCGATGACTCTTCATTTTGCTTTACGAAGCAGCCGGTGCCTGGAAAACCAGGAAAGAGTGGAGTATATCGCACATCGTGGAAGCCAATTGAGCGAGTTCATTTACCAAGGCATCAATGCCATGAGGAATTCAAATTTATGACGCTGAAATGTAGACCGTTAGTTCGGGGCACCCGAGTCAGCAGAACCCGTTGAGCGCCCATACATTCTCCCGGGTAAGCCAGCCCATTCGAGACGGTGTGGGCATTTGCTTAGCCCTGGAATAGTGGGCCCGTTTTGACTCAAAACATCGCGTCTTCAGAAATGATTCATAGATTCCTCACATTCTAGGCGCAACTGTGGTGCCCTGGGGCAATCACAGAGCCGCGGACTACACTAAGCCACTGCCTTGGGCAACCCATCTCGCCGGATGATGTGCAACTAAGGTCAACTTTCACCCATCGCCCCAATGACTGCCCGGGTAACTAATTTGGCCTTAACCCGATGTGGATCTCTCGCAAGGCAGCCTGGGCTGTTGACTGTTCTAGGAACGCTGCCTTGCGCTTCTGGTTTCTGGTTCTATTGCATCTTATTCTAATTTCTTCACGGTATATAGTTATCCATAAATCCCCGTGCTTCAAATCTAATTCCATTCTCAAACTCAATCAACACATCCAAGTATCAGTCCAGACTTTCCCGTTCTACAACCATAAAGAACTCTCGACTCTGCCTTCCAGATCTTCCATCCTGTCTCTGATATCAATCCAATCTATCCAACCCATAACATCAATGGCTTCTTTGTGGTACTGCTGCGGCTGCAACTTCGGCCCTCACAACTCCTCTCTCTACGACGCCTGCATCCAGTGCGGAAGAGTCCGTTGCGCTCGCTGCGTTGACGAGAAGATCTCCGACAACATGAGCATCCACTCCCACTCTCACAGCTCCAACCCAGTCTCTGCATACCCGACTGCTGTCACCATGCACACACCTCGCACTCCAACCTTGAAGACCACAGCCACGTCCATCGTCGTACCAGAGCTCCCTGGTCTACGGCCTCTACCACGGGTCGACTGCACAGGCATCTCGCCAGACTCACTACCTGGAATGAGGCACAACATGGCGACCTACATGTACATCTGCTGTGCATGCGGAGATGGGCCTAAGATCTACAACCATCAGCCCCAGTGCGTGATGTGCAGCCACACGGCCTGCTCCAACTGCAATTATGTGAAGTGAGGCTTTTTGAAACGCCTTCTCGCGGGTCGAGACAGGACACTACGCGTACAATGGTAAGTGACTTCGATGCTCACTCAGCATTTCGGTGGTTCTTGAAGCTGACGGCTCGGCATAGTGATTCCGAACTCTGTTCCTTTTTTTGGATGGTATTTTTTTTCGTTTCTGGAATGCTTTTTGTTATGCAAAGCGGGTAATGGGTCATGAGCATATATCCTGGTGTAATGCTTTTCATTTTCATTTTTCATTTTCATTTTTTTTTTTTTTTTTTTGTTAGACTAGAATTTTGTATACTTGCGGTTTCCTGATTTKGTTTAGCGCAAGGCCGGGGCCCCAGGTCTGCCTTCGTCCATTTCATTTCCAATCTCATTCTCATTTTGATATCACTTTTTTTTTCTTTTTCTTTTTTTCTTTTTGCTTATTATAGCATCAATATTATGACTATTATCGARTACAAACTCTTTCTATTTTARACGCCAAGCAGTAGAGTCATGATCTTCACGACGTGCAGCAAACCCCCGGGCCTGAGCCTCACGGGCACGGCCTTTTGAGTTATCATGGTTGGTTGGAATAATTTGCGGCTCGGTCAAAAATGGACCCCACTATATGCTGAGTGATGTATGCAGGCCAAGATGAACTAGTTTGTTTTCTCCTGTTCTTGTTACCGCTCCTTGGGCCTGCCATCTGCGGCAACAGCCCTATGGCCCATGCTGAAAGAAGCGGTCTTGGTACTCGGATTCCAACACAGACGAGGTCTATTAACCCTCGTTCTCCGCTTCTTTGATTCTTTGACCTTTTTACCCTTTTTTTACCTTTCTTACTCTTTAGTCTTTACTTGTCTTATTCCATTCCAAGGTTGCTCGGACATAGACTCAGCCCCCCGATGGTATGGTCTATGATGTTATTCCCATTTCCCTCATATCCTCCCTAGTTGTACTATGTATGACATTGTAGCCCCCACTTTGATTGACGTTGAGGCTGTGCTGGACTGTGCGCCCCGGAGCGGGTCTTGGCTTTTTCCCTGGGCTTGTTGTCCCATGGGATTCTTGTATATGTTGTATATATTGTGTGCTGTAATGCGTAGACTTACAATATCCACAAGTCATCCCGTCTACTAGCGTTTTTCTTGGGTTTCCGTTTATGTTTGCCCGGTGACTTCGCTCTCGGGCGCTGGGCACCACACCTTGGCATCTATATATACGGATGTACAATATTGTACTCCGTACACAATATCAATACAAAACGAGGAACAGGACCGAAAGCGAGGAAGTCCCGGGCCAATCAGCAAGAACCTGTTGAATCCAAGACATCCGGTCCGCTGGTCTGCCTTGCCCTGACTCAACTCGTATAGATAAACAGCTGTTTCTGGAATAGGAAACATCTCATGGTCACATTATTTTAGAATTTAGAATATTAAAATTAAAATTATCAAGCTCACCGTATACACTCTATTATCTTCATATGTTTACTATTATTATCTCTGAATATCTCTGAAATCTTGAAACAGTCACACCATCCCTGGCCCCCAATCTCCCCGACCGCGCTATACTTAGCATCCAGCAGATCTTTTTTCCAGTTCTTACTGTGTAGGAATAGTCCTTCCCTTCTTCTGGGTCTAGATTTACCTTTTAGATTTGACTTCTTTTCTTGCATTTCTCAGCTCAGATGGCGCGCAGCTGAAAATATATCTGACATATATGGGTTGATGTGGGGTCTCTAGCTAAACTCTCTGTAGAATTTCAAGAATATTATTTTATTTTCTGGCTCTATTCTTTTTGTTATGAATGAGTCAATAGTTTTAGCATGTCTTCCAGATCGACATGGGTTATTTCGGATGGATTGACTCAGAGCTCATGCATAAACCTCCAGGGATTGGAATTACGGGGTGATTGGTGCTTGTTCTATTACCAAAGATACAAAATACACCTGGGCAGTAAGACCAACGGTTGGATAGGGAAAAAAAAGAAAAAAAAAGAAACATATTGACTGATTGCTATGAATATGTTCTGAGAAAACCCGCCGAGATTCTAATGGTACAACCGCACCCTTCAGTTTGCAGATTAGCAGTAGTCAGAGCTCAGGGCTGAAACTGCCGAAACTGTCAAAGTTACGAGCAGCTGAGATGCAGACACCCCCCCAAAATACCCGTTTTGTCGAGTCACTGGGTAGTGAAAGGCCCAGAGCGTAAATCCAACAAGAAAAAAGAAAGGAAAAAAAGGTGGCGCCAAAGAGCACGAGGCTCCCAATCGCGCAGATCAAATGCAATTGGAATGCAGGGAAGAAAACGCCGATCGGCTAATGATGCAGAAAAAAAGCCAGGTCATGAACGCGAGAGCGTTGAAAAGAGGCAGTGGCATGGGATATTGTATTGAAAGATGGCGTCATGGCCATGATGAGGATTGTCTGAGTCCATGTGATGTGATGATGTTTTTCCCCCGCCATCGAAAGAACTTCGATGGTGGTGTTCACAAGACTGATGGAAGACAGCTCACCTGAATAGAACTCTGAAAGGGTCCAATGAATGTGGTGGGAGAATGTTACAGGGACAAGACACGCGACGGGTCTTGGAGGAAGCGCCTACGGTATGCGGCTATCTCGGAGGCCACAGTGTTGAAATCTTTCACCTTGTCACGCCGTAAGTCGTTGATAATCTCTTTCAGACCATCGACATATTTTTGTTGTTCTTCTTCGGTTTGACTCTCCTGGGCAGCGCCCATCTGGACGAGAATATTGTCGTCTGTCAAGGTTAACGGCTCTGTGGTCAGCATTCGAACAGGGTAAAAAGGACATGGCAAATGGGTTGGAAGGAAAAGATGCAGAGGCAGAGATTAAGGCAGTAGAGCAATAAACAGAAAGTAGAAACAGACTAGATAGTGCAATACGCCGGTGGGGGAGCTCGAGGACGAGGTGGGGTGTTGCACGTTGTTCATGTCGACGCACCGCTTAGAGTCATGTCACGAAGATGCTGAAACTCGCAGGACCGGTCATTGCAGACACCCCCGGCCAACTCATATGGACACATGTATTTCATGGAATCAATATTATGACTGTAAGTTAGCGAGCGGTAGCCACTCGGAACGTCTTCGGTATAACGCGGGTGGTAGCGATAAGCCTTGAAGGTCCGCAGTGGGCTGGTGTACGGAGTGAATCTTTGCTCCGAAATGGCGGGCGATGCTTCAGTCTAGATGGGCGTTAGCAAAGGGTCACCAGAAACTTCCTCTTAGATGGGTTGTGTTCATACGCCATGAGCGCCAATCTGCAAATCCGACCGAGGTAACGGGTCTGACACCTGAGGCGTGCTGGTTAGTTCTTCATCAGCTTGAGTCAAGTCACATGATAGTGCCGAGACTGCTGTATTTTCTACGAGACCGGAAAGAGCTGGGCTGAATGGAGGAGGGCTGTAACTCGAGCCTTCGGACAACGCTTCGGCATCAGGCTCTGGGGGCTCATAACCGTCGGACTCCGCAGACAGTTCACGCTGAGACTGTTCGCTCAGGTGACGTTGAGAAACGTATTCGTCGGCAGAAGTTGCACTAGGGTGTGTGATGGCAGAGGGCGAGCTCTGAGACGCAGATCGCACTGAAGAGTCAATCTCCATAGATTCTGAGAATGACGGGGCAGTAGCAGTGTCGACATCGGCTTGCGCTGGCGAGGTAGCAGGTTCGTCCTCACTCTCGCTGGACGAATCGGAACTGTCGCTGCTGCTGTCATCAGATTCTTGCATAGCTGACCCAGCAGAATCGGACTCGAATGAAGCCGATGTCTGTGCGGTGCTATCAATTACATCGTTTGCCACTTCGTCCGCGTGAGCTTCTTCAACCGGTTTCCGGGGGGCAGCGCCTTCCGCTAGTGCGTCTAGTTGGGCAACAGGGGCAACCGGCATGATCGTGTCAGGGGCGGCCGTCGTCGGCTTAGTCTGTGAGGAATCTGGGTAATGGTTAGTTCGAACGAACAGTTTACTCTCAAACATACTTGAGAATGCTCATTCCCACCAAGAAAGAGAGGGATATAGAAAAGGAATATTGAAAGAATTTTACCTTCTTCAGAAGTAGCTGGGACCACACTAGATGGTCCACCGGATGATGATGATGCCCCAGAGTCATCCAGGGTTCGAGGTGACTGAGTTCGGCTGGCAGCGAGCTTCGATTTCCTTCGTAGCTCCAGTTCCGCAATCTTGCGGCGCATAGCTTGAATTTCCAAATCTTTAAGGCGAATGTCTCCTTGGTCACTGAGACTAGAAGGCGCTTGTGGTGTAGCTGTTGAAGCCCGGGTGGCAGAAGGATTAGAATGGACAATAGGCTTGACAATGGTCGAGGTCACTATCGGAGCTTGTTCCTGTTCTGGGCTAGAAGCCAACTCCATGTTGTCGTCCTCATCATCGCCGTAGAGTGATTCGTCGTCGCTGATTGCGATGATGAGTTTATCAGCTGGGTCGAAGCGAGTCGCAGCTGGGTTAAAATGCTTCTTCGGAGGTGCAACAGGTTCATCGAAGTCGGAAGCCCGAGGCCGCTTGCGTTGGGTTGCTCGAGGCATCGCTGTTGAGTCAACATCGGTCATTAGTGCCGACTCAGAAGAAGGAGTTTCATGTGGCTCCTGCTCCTGCTCCAATCCAGTCATGAGAAGTCCCGGAAGACCAGCAGGGCGACGAGATTCAGGCACAGGCGGTCGAAGAGGGAGCGGGTGTTGTATAGCTGGCGCTAGAGGTTCTGACTGGGCCGCGGGCAGATTTGCCTGAGCCGATTTCTGGGTCTTCAGTAAAGTTTGCCTTTTGAGTTCTTCAATCCGTTGCCTTGCCAACTCCGTCTGGGCTTTGCTTTTCTCCTTCACGGCAGTGTCCTTTTGAACCGGACAAGTTTCATCGACTGGTATCGCAGGTTGGGATTTCGCACTGCCAGTTGGTGAAGCCTCTTTGGATGTCGTCTTCGCGGCTTTTTCAGCTAGCATCCGGGCAATAAGCTCCTTTCGCTCTAGAGGCTTGCCAGCTTTGGAAGGAGCGGCGACGGATGGGGCAGACGGTGGAGGCGCTGGAAAATCGGACTTTGTGACGCTGTGGCTCTCCGTCGCTACGTGGGGCACCTCAGCTGGCTTGTTAGATCCTAATCCCTCGCTAGTAACGGCGGCTGCCGCGGAGGTCTTCTCAGGAACTGGTGGACCTTGCGCAGATGATGTGGTGACCCTGATGCCGACTTCTTCATAAAGGCGTTTCAAGATCATTGGGTTGATACCCTCCGCGATGAGCTCATCGTAGCGAATATTGTGGGGCGCCAAGCTAAGCAGAGCGCCTTGGGCTTGAATTCGTAGCTGCGCTGCTGATATCTGAGGCAGAGGGGCTGGGACATTTACAGGTGAGTCTTGCTGAGGCTGCATCGCATGGTGGACCATGCTTTCATCTGCTGAGACTGACAACGGAGGGTTGTAGGCTGCATGTTATTAGTAAAACAGAATCAAACACAGGGAGGCATGGGAGTAATACGTGACCCACTACTCCTAGCAGACTGTGCGCTAGAAGATATGGTTTCTCCTTCTTCCAGGTCCAAATACTGGCGCGTAGCCTTACGCGTCGTCGGCTGTAGTGACCGTCCATCCGATTCCTCACTAACTTCGCCTTCTTCACGGTGATTATCTGCCTGAAATTGAGCACCTTTCAGATGTACAGCTGGCGTGGATCGTTGGTGTGAGACATGTCCGTCTGAACCATCATACGGCATTGGGGGATCTGAGGACCCTGTTGGCATCGGGGGATAGCCCATCGGAGCAAACGGCATTGGAGGGAGAGGAGGTGGAAATTGTGACGCGTCGAAGTGGTTGAAGAAGGGGAACTGAGGCGGAATGAATGCTGAGTTTCTAGGACCGGTTGAACCTGGAATTCGCGAATTCGCGTTCACGCTTGCCATGTTATAGTCGAAGGTCGGCCCAGGATTTGTCGGTGGTGGGTGGTGCATTTGAGAATAGTTTGAACTGACTGGGAAGTTCGGGGGAATCATCGAGGGGTATGCAGGAGGCCATTGCTGTGCATAGTGTGGATGGCCACCGTATGACGGAGGTTGGTCAGACATGATAGATGGCGTATGCAGGGATGAAAGAGATGTATTCTCCACGGTCCTCAAAAGCGAAAGGCTGGAGTTGAAGAGATGTTGCGATTTCAAAGACCAAATCTCATGATGTCTTGAAGGATTAAGTAGGCTGACAGGTACCGGTAGGTCTTCGGGAGAAGGATAGGCAGAACTTCAATTTCGGAGTCACTGTGAAGCGTGATAATGATCTGATGGCGATCTAGAAACAAGAAAGGGCTACGCGACTGTGAATTCCAGCTTGTAGAACAGAAAAGAGATGGATAGAGGTGTTGAACTCGAGAAGAATCAAGATACGCGGGTCGTCTCCAAGGTCTAAGCGCCTTCATTGATAAAAATGATCGAGTATATCACGTGATATATGCACGGGCCACATGTGATCGGCGGGCGCCCGAGGAACGCAGAGTAAACAAACATCATGGAGTTTGGGGTGCGTCACTTCGAACATCTTGCCTTTTCTTCCAACTTTTCGCCAACTTCACACCTGTCTTAATTGTATTCTACTTGGTTTCTTTTGACTTGCATGTCATATTACCCTCACCTCCACCACTTACAACTAGGATTGCGGAAATAGCCCTTGGCTATGATAACGACTGCTGTACTCAAATAATGTCCCATTGAGCTACGATCACCATGCTTCCCTCCCAGATGAACGGCTCGCCAAAGCGTGCCAGTCTATTTGCACGCCCATCGTCTTCACAAGAAACACATTCACCACAGGGAAGGCCCAAATCGGCCATCATTACACCGTCCCATGGGCTGGAGTCAGCGAGAGGTCATCTGCGCAACACATCCGTGTCACAGTTGTCGCCAACATTATCACTAAGTGGAAATCGGGAGCGATCGAACTCAGCAAAGAACAGTCCCTCCTCCGGAACATTTGCGCCAAGTTTTATCAAATCCGAGGAACTACGACGGGGAGCGGATCAAATCCGGGGGCTTGAAGGAGAAAATGACTTTTCAGGGAACAAATATGTGTGGCTACGAGACCCTCAAAAGGCCTTCGTCCGGGGACTTGTTCTGGAGGAATCTGAAGGGCGACTGTTGGTGCAGACAGACGATGGCGACGTATGAATGTAACCCCATTAAGAAAATATAATGTGCTGACACTGGAATAGCAACGAGAACTAGATGCAGGTCAGGTCGACAAAGTCAATCCTGCCAAGTTTGACAAGGCAGATGATATGGCAGAACTCACCCACCTGAACGAGGCGTCTGTGGTGCATAACCTGCACACCAGATATCAGTCAGATCTAATCTATGTTCGTCATACCCTGAAACATCCACAACTCGTTATTGTGACTGACTTGCTGACTGTATAGACTTATTCTGGACTTTTCCTGGTAACAATCAACCCGTATTGTCCCCTACCAATCTACACCAATGAGTACATCAAAATGTACAAGGGTCGGGGGAGAGAGGAGACTAGACCTCACATTTTTGCCATGGCAGATGAGGCCTTCCGGAATCTCGTCGAGGAGGGCCAGAATCAAAGCATCCTTGTAACAGGAGAGTCTGGTGCGGGTAAGACAGAAAATACGAAGAAGGTTATCCAGTACCTTGCTGCTGTCGCCACTTCCGATACGCCTTATGGCAGATCTGGAGCGAAGCAACTCACCGGCCTTTCGCAACAGATTCTACGAGCCAACCCTATTCTCGAAGCCTTTGGTAACGCCCAAACGGTACGAAATCACAACTCCTCCCGGTTCGGAAAGTTTATTCGCATTGAATTCTCTCGATCAGGGCAAATTTCTGGAGCTTGGATTGATTGGTATCTGCTCGAGAAATCAAGAGTCGTCAAGCCCAACCCCAACGAGAGAAACTATCACGTTTTCTACCAGCTTCTTCAAGGCGCAGACCGCAAAACACGCGAGAAGCTTCTTCTATCGGACCTCCAAATCGAGGATTTTGCCTATACTAGAGATGGAAATGACACCATCGTGGGCGTCTCTGACCAGGAAGAATGGAACTCGTTGATTGAAGCCTTCCATGTGATGGACTTCGACGAGGAGGATCAGCTCTGTATCCTGCGGACCGTGGCTGCTGTCCTACACCTGGGAAATGTGGGTGTCGGCAAGGCGAGTGTGCGCGCAGACCAGGCAGCTTTGGCACCTGAGGGATACTCTAGCGTGGAAAAGGCTTGCCACCTTCTTGGTATTGAAGCCGAAGGTTTTGTCAAGGGTCTTTTACATCCACGCGTTAAAGCCGGCCGCGAATGGGTGGAGAAGGTCCAGACGCCAGAACAGGTCCGTATGGCCCTAGATGCCCTCTCAAAGGGCATCTATGAGCGCGGATTCGGAAATCTTGTCGCTAGAATTAACGGTCAGCTTGGTCGGTCGATGGCCAACGACGACAACTATTTCATTGGGGTGCTTGATATTGCTGGGTTTGAGATCTTCGACAACAACAGTTTCGAGCAACTCTGCATCAACTACACGAACGAGAAGCTTCAGCAATTCTTCAACCACCATATGTTTGTTCTTGAACAAGAAGAATATGCGAGGGAGCAGATTGAGTGGCAGTTCATCGACTTCGGGAAGGACCTGCAGCCAACCATTGACCTCATCGAGTTGACCAACCCCATTGGTATTTTCTCTTGTCTTGATGAGGATTGTGTGATGCCCAAGGCCACGGATAAGTCATTCACGGAAAAGCTCCATGGCCTTTGGGACCGCAAGACTCCAAAGTACCGTGCGTCTCGTCTCAACCAGGGCTTTATTCTTACCCATTACGCCGCGGAAGTTGAGTACAACACAAGCGATTGGCTTGAGAAGAACAAGGACCCGCTCAACGACAACATTACACGTCTGTTGGCTGCCTCGAATGCACCTCATGTAGCTCATCTGTTCTCCGACTGTGCAGAACCAGAGGAGGATGGTGGTGGCAACCATCCCAGAAGCCGTGTCAAGAAGGGCTTGTTCCGCACAGTTGCCCAAAGGCACAAGGAACAGCTATCTAGTTTGATGGCTCAGCTCCACTCGACGCACCCTCATTTCGTCCGTTGTATCCTGCCTAATCATAAGAAGCGGCCAAAGATGCTGTACGCTCCACTGGTTTTGGATCAGCTGCGATGCAACGGTGTCCTGGAAGGCATTAGAATTGCTCGTACTGGGTTTCCAAACCGCTTGCCATTCACGGAGTTCCGACAGCGTTATGAGGTTCTTTGCCAGAACATGCCGAAGGGGTACCTGGAGGGACAGAGTATCGCTCGCACTATGCTGGAAAAGCTCGATATGGATCGTGGCTGGTACCGGGTTGGTCGCACCAAGGTTTTCTTCAGAGCTGGTGTTCTGGCCGATCTAGAAGAGAAACGTGACCAGCTCATCCGAACTATCATGACCAAGTTCCAGTCTGTGGCGCGAGGATTTGTCCAGCGTCGAATTTCTAACAAGCGACTCTACCGCGCAGAGGCAACCAGGATCATCCAACAGAACTTCCACGCCTACCTAGATTTGAAGGGGAGCCCGTGGTGGCGCATGTTCTCAAGAATGAAGCCCTTACTGGGCGACACAAGGAACGCTAAGGAAGTCAAAAAGCGTGACGAAAAGATCCAACAACTCGAAGCCAAGATGACCCAGGATCTTGCCGACCGCAACAAACTGGACGAAGAAAGACGTCGGACGGAGATCGAGATCCAGAAGATACAACATACTTTGGAAAGTGAGCGTGCACTTGCCTTGGACAAGGAGGAGATTTTCAAGCGACTGCAAGACCGAGAAGTGGAGCTTGCTGAAAAGCTTGCTGGTGCAATCGCGGACCAGGAAGGCCTTGAAGAGCAACTGGATGAATTGGTCGATGCAAAGAGGAAAATCGACGACCAGTTGCAACTCCGGATTACCCAGCTGGAACAGGCCGGTTTGATCATTCAGCAACTTGAGTCAGAAAAGAACAGTCTGCAATCTGAAGTCCAGGAACTTGACAGCAAGCTTTCCGAAACCGAGGCCCAGTTCTCTGGAAAGAATAGCCAAATTCAAGAACTGGGTCAAGAGATCAAGATGCTCCAAAGCCACCTCAGCTTGAAAGATCGTAAGCTTCAAGATCTGGAGGCCAAATTATTGAAAACCGACCAAGATCTTGATATCAAACTCGCAAACACTTCCAAGGAGCTCGAGAAGTCCAAGAAACAAATCCGAGACCTCTCCGAAGAGAACAGATCAATTCGTGATCAGATTTCTGAGCTCTCAAGTACCTCCACAGGCTACGAAGATCTCCTTCGTGGAAAGGAGAGCGAGATCGCTGTTCTTCGAAATGACGTTCAGAAGCACGAGGAAGAAAAGAGAAGCGTTGAGTCGGAGAAAAATTCACTTGTGGCACGCCACGACAACATGCAATCCAGACTCTGTGAGGTACAAGCGGAGAGAGATGCCATGCGCTCCGAACAGACTCAACTTCAACGGGAAGCTGCGGACCTCAAGAATCTGCTTGAAAACAAGAGATCCGAGGACGCGGAGGCCGGAGAGAGCAGAAAGTTGCTAGAGGAACAGGTAAATGACCTCAAGAGCCAGCTCTTCCAGGCTCAAGCCGAACTTAGCCGAGAACGCCAGTCACGAGATGACGTGCAAATGCTATCCGAACACAATCTTGCGCAGTTGACTCAGAAATATGAGACACTGAACGACTCTAAGATTACTATCGAGAAAGAGATGTACATCCAGCAAGATAGCCTGCGTCGTGCTACAGAGGCACGAGTTGCGGCGGAAACCACAAGGAAAGAACTGCAAAGCGAATTAATCAAGCTCCGTGAGAGGTTCACCAACGCCGAAACTGCTCGCATGAATGCCGAGGCCGAGATTGAACGGAAGATCATGAGTCAGGCCGAGGAGCGCATGACAAGTTCACGCAAGGACCTCGAGGAAAAGGCTCGCCGGCTTGAAGAGGTTGAAACAGAACGATCACACCTCTCAGCGCGGATCCAAGAGCTCATGCACTCGATCTCTGAATCAGACAACTTCCGTCTGCGCCATGACCAACACAAGGAGCGTCTTGAACGAGAGCTCGTGACTCTCAGAGGCAGGCTGACGGCGTCCGAAAACGATAACAGGTCCCTTCTGACCAAGATTCAGCAAAAAAACCTTGACATCGCCAGATCAAACTCGAAGGCCAGTGATAGCAATCGACTCCGGTTGACCAATCTTCAGAAGGAGAAGGCCAGGCTTGACGAGGAGACCAAGAAATTGAGCCGTCAAGTGGAGGACTCCCAGGTCATGATCACATCATTGGAGAAGCAGAAAGAGAAGTTGTCGTTGAGCCTGGAGGATTTGAATCATGAAGTTAATCGCGAACACAAGACCAGTCGTAATGCTGAAAAAGCCGCTTCAACAGCGAATCTGCAACTAGCAGAGGCCAATCGGAAACTCGAAACCGAACGACAACTTCGCAACCAAGCCCAGGCCAATACCCGTCAAACCCAGGGCGCTCTTGATAGAGCCAACAAGGAGGTCGAGGACTTGCATCGCCAATTGATCCTATTACACAAGGTCTTCGAGCCCGAGGCAACTGAACCCGCTCAGTCCTGGGAGGCTGTCCAGCCACATCTCTCCAAGCAAGTCGATCTGGCTCAAGTCCTCGAAACTGTTCAGAACAGGCTGGGAGTCACCGAGGAGAAGTACGCGAGAGCGGAGAGCCAGCTTGCTGAAATGCGCCGACGCCATGGAGATGAAATGAAGGAGCTCGACACCAAGTATTCATCCTCCAAGCGCGCTTTGCTTGAGGAGATCGACCAAAATGAAGTGACAAATAACCGTACTCCGGCTCACCTCAGAAAGAACTCCGAAAATGCTGTTAAGAGATACTCTAACCCAACTACGCCCAATCGACGCTACAATGTCTTCGAAGCACCAAATGACTCCGCGCGGTCCGACCGAACAGTAGATACACTGGGCTACCAAAGACGCATGGATACAGCCGCCGAGCTGGAAGAACTTCAGAATAAGCTCCAGATAACCGAGATGCAGAACAAGCATCTTCAGAGCCAGCTTGGACGCTCCACTCCCGCTGCGGATATTTGGCAGGATGACAGTCCTTCAATTCGTCGCATGCAGCTTCTCGAGCGCGAGAATGGCCGTCTTCACGACCAACTTGACGATTCTTCCAAGAAGGTTTCGTCATTGGAGCGTAGCATCCGCTCCGGAGAATTATCTCTCCGCGACGTGCAAGCTAAATCACACGAAGAACTATACGACCTTATCAACTCGCAAGAGCAATCTAGGCGCTCACTTCTCAAGGTTCACAATGAAACTTTGAGTGAGTTTGGTGATGCCAAGGCTCACTTCGAAAAGTTGAAGCGCGTCAGAGCCACGTTAGAGGTTGAACTTCGTGATGCCCGGTCTGAGGCGCAAGAGCTGCAAGTTGGCAGAGAACAAGATGCAGTTAGCCGTAACCAGCTTCTTCAAGAATTTTCGGATCTCCAGATTCGCCTAGATGCCGAGTCGTCGAGGTCGGCTGATCTGGAATCAAGCCTCATGTTGTACAAGAGTCGCTCCGATGAGTACTTTAACAAGCTCGAGCAGGCCGAAATTGCGGTTATGAAGGCTTCACGCGCCGAGCAGTTCGCCAAGTCCCAAGGCCAAGAAGCCGAAGAAACCTGTGCTCAGATTATGTCCGAGCGCAAGGAGATGGATGCGCTTGTTGAGGACTTGCAGCGACAGGCACAGTCCCTCGAGGCTCGGATGGAGGACCAGGCTGCAGAGCTTCAAGGTGCCTTGCAGGCTAAGCAACGTCTCCAGAATGAACTTGAAGATTACCGCAACCAGCGCGCGATTGACCTGGAGGATAAGGAGACTTCGATGGAACAAACTCGACAAAAGTACCAGAGAGAATTCTCTACCCTCAACAACGAACTTGAGATGGAACGCGAGCGTGTTCTCAACGGGCGTGGAGAGACTGCCCGTCTACGCGAAGAGTTGGAAGACCTTCGCAGCAAATGGGACAACGAAGTCCTCAATAGTTCAACATGGGCTAAGGAGAAATCTCGCATGGATGTCGTTTTGCAGGATGTGACCAACTCCCGTGATGAAGCTGTCAACGCACACAATGAGGCCCAGAGTAAGGTTGTTTCACTATTGTCCCAGGTGCGTACCCTTCGAACTGCCGTTGAGGATGTTCAGGCAGAGCGTGATCTGCTTCTGAAGGACAAGAAGATGCTAGAAGGCCGACTGGCCGAAGCTGGTGAACGACTTGAGGACCTTGCTAAGGGTGAGAGTCCATCTATGCGAAACGCTGCCAGTATGGACCGTGAGCTTCTTGAGCTCAAGTCCAGAATTGCGCAGCAGGAAGATGTCTCTGCCGCTGCGGTTGGCAAGATGCGCCGCGCAGACGCCCTGGCAACTGAAATGCAGAAGGAGGTTACTGCTGAACGGGAGGCCAATGCCCAACTCTTCAAGGACAAGGCGGCACTTGAGAAGCAGCTGAAGGAGGCCCAACTTCGGTGTGTCGATCTTGAAACCAAGAGCTACTCCTCTGGTAGCCAGGATGTTCGCTTCTTGCATAAGCGAATCAAGGAGGTAAGTTTAAATAGCTATACGCTCTACTTTTTGTCACTCCGTACTAACACGGCCGATTAGCTTGAAACCCACCTGGAAGAACAGGAGAACAAGCACAGCTCTGAGCAGCGCTCTCTTCGTAATGTTGACCGCACCGTCAAAGACCTCCAAGCCCAGATTGACAGGCGGGACAAGATGAATGTCCAGTTGAACGACGATGTCAACAGAGCTCGGGACAAGATTGAGCGGCTCCTTCGCAGCATTGAAGAGCTCCAGCATACCGACTCAGACGCCCAACTGCTGGCCCGCCGCGCCGAGCGAGATCTTCGCGAGGAGCGTGAGAAAGCATTGCGACTGGAGCGCGAACTTGAGGGCTGGAAGGCCCTGCGCGTTGAGCGAGGCAGTACTATTGGGCGTGGTCCCGTAGCCTTCAGTGATGCTGGGAGCCGTCGGGGGAGTGCTGCTTATGGATTTAATGACATTCCCCAACGGCAACCCAGCAACACCAAGGGCTTTTTGTGAATAGGGCTTAAGCTATGTTTAGCAGGCTGATCCTGCTTGGAGTTGTAACATTAATTATGGATGGATGTTCTGTGTTAATGAGGTTTATTTGCATTTGGGAAAGGGATGTTCCAGTCTTTTTTTTTTTTTTTTTTTTCCCTTTTTTGCTGGCCTTGGGCTTGTTCATACCGTTTGAAATGCTAAGCTTTTTCATCCCTTGGTCTCTGTTTTTCGGCGCTCATTTATGTCTCCGTTCTGTGTTCATGAAGTAAATATGCTCCACAGGTAGACTAAGCTATCTACAATGAAGAGAATGTAACAACTCACCAAACCACCCATTTCGTTTGTCTTTATTCTTCATTATTCCGATAAGTTTCGGATTGCCTGACTATTATACGGTAGGCAGTGCATCTTTGGGAGAGACAGCCCTATCCACATAATCTTCTTTCTTCTATTTCGCCCTCTCGAGCTCGGACTTGTCACCGTTTGAGCGTTACATTAATTCTAGAAATGTGAGGCCGATGTATAATATCATTAGATACACATATTGTACTGGTAAACTTTGTTAGCAAACTCTTGTTTCTCTATCAACCGCAATGCCGGTGACATTGTCCATATTCTTTTGATGACGGATTCCTTGAACATGCAGTACAACTCGACATTATATTGATCCTTTTTATGTTCACATACGACATGGACAAGCGAAACCAAAGAGATGATGGGTTATAAGAAGCTTTGAATTTTCTTGAGCTGGATTTAGACAAACCATATATCCCAACATGTTAACGAACCAAACACATAAGGCTATTGAATGGTTGGTTGATATTGATGATATGCGGAAAAAAGGCACGTGATATCCGCGCGGCAAGCGGCAATTAGCGCGCAACCTCACTTCAAGCTGTCAAAGCTCATGATTTCCTCTCCGGATTTCTTCCCAGCCAACGCCCACGATACCCGACTTATTCGGGTTGCTGACTTGGTCAATTCTTCACAATGGTGAGCATTACCTGTCTCAACTCGATCCACGAGAAATCACCATATCCAAGTCGGGTCATATTTTGCTAACCCAAGCCCCCGCTATGTAACAGGCACGCAACAGTGAAAAAGCGCAGTCGATGCTGTTCCGCTTCCGAGCACAGCAAGCAGCCGACCTCGGAATCATTGATATTTCACGCACACGACGCCCCAAGGCGATCACATCCGTCGACAGCGTGCCAGTATGCGAGCGCTGGCGCGGACAAGTCGTCAAAGAAATCTCGCGAAAAGTATCACGCATCCACGTACAAAGCCTGAGCGACTACCAAATCCGGGATCTCAACGATGAGATCAACAAGCTCATGCGCGAGAAATGGGCGTGGGAAATGCAAATCCGCAACCTGGGCGGACCGAACTACATGCGTGGATCGAGCCGGCTTTACGATGACGAAGGGCGTGAGATCCCCGGCGGTGGGAGAGGCTATAAATATTATGGCCGTGCCCGGGAGCTACCTGGTGTCAAAGAAATGATCGAGGCTGCTATTACTCGCGCGAAAGGACCAGCGGAGGAAGAGGCTGTGTCTGGCCGTGGTGGAGATATTGCGACGAGGAAGGTTGATGCCAGCTACTTCGGCTATGGTCTTGACGAAGAAGATGGCACGTTATTGGCGTATGAGAAGCAGAAGGAGAAGGAGTCTGTTGAACACCTGCGCCATCAAGGAGAGGATGATGCTGAAGACGGTTGGCAATCTCTACCTGGTGATGCGGGCGACGGGGTGGAATGGAGACTCCCGACAATGGATGAGGTCCAGGAAGAGCTTGTAGACAGGCGGCGCCGCCGTCTTCTGGACAAGATCTCTTGATCTAGACACAACGTCAAAGATTCCTTGCTTCCATTCATATCCTTTGCTTGGGTTGGGCGTTACAGGTGCTTCTGCAAAATCTTCACATTTCAAGCATTATCCTCTGTTCGTAATGACATCACTTGATTATTATTTCCAAATATCAACCAATATCCCCTTATATGTACAGTATGTTACAGATCGCTAGTTGCATGCGGTTTGTTCTTTCGAGTTGTCCTTTCCACTCTCAAAGCCTGCGTCATGCTCATGCGCGGTGTTTGCGTAGGATCCTCCCGTCGTTGTTCCTCTACTTTTAGGTCGTCCAACAAAAATCGCCCTAGCTCTCCTTGCCTCCACCTTTGTATAAACAGAAGCGCGGCCCCATCCATCATTGGCACTCCACCCTTTGCAAGCAGGCCAGTTTGGCGCGCAAAACCTTCAATTAGCGGAACCACATCATTCGTCGGTTCCGACCAGCGTTTATATACCGTCGGATCATTCAGGTTAATATGATATAACAAGTAGTCCGCGAGAGTGATCGGCGAAATGACATTGTCCTTGACACAGCCACAAAGAGCCAGCTTCAGCATATTCTCCGCGTCTGGGACATACGGCATGAACACTCCCGGCGTGTCCAGAACGTACACATGTGACCCGTTCTCCCGGTCAATAATTTTCACCTGCGTGGCTACCTTGCGCGTGATACCAGGCTGTTGCCCGGTTTTCAAAGCCTTTGCTTTGCCCGTGCCTGAGTTGCGCAGGTTGTTGATCAGTGTTGACTTGCCAACATTGGGCATTCCGACAACTAACACTCGACAACCTACTAACTTATCGGGAGCTTCGGCATCGTCTCGAAGGTGTTTGATGATCTGGCTGACATCCTGGCGGGAGGATGAGCTGGTGAAGAACACGGCGCTCTTTGGATCGAAACTTTGCAATTTGCGTTCTGTCTGCGGTTGTGTTAGGTGATATCCAACAACAGCTTATTATCTCGTTCAACGACAGACAAAAAGAATACTTACTGCTTTCTGGGCAGATGACTGGGAAATGCTTCCCAGATCTCTCTTAGTGTAGACGACCAAGCGTCGCATCTTGCCCAAAGCTTCTTCGAATATGGGGTTGATCGAAGTCACGGGAGCTCGGTAGTCACGACACTCGACAACGTAGTCGATAGTTGAGAGCATGCTCTTCATCTTGGTCAGACCAGCCTTGTGGTGTCCTAAGAAATAGGACCTCGGAATGGCCCCATAATGGGGGAATCCATTGCGCGGAACAAACTTGGCCATTGCAGCGCGTTGAAGGGAAAAAGTTGTTCAGTCGGGTGAAATGCGATTCATCTTAATCGGAGCGGTTGACAATCGGTCTCGAGGGACTGAATGATCGAAGAATTAAAATAGCTGGTCCGCGGAAGGTAACCAAAAAAAAAACCCCCCGTCAAAATGCCCAGGGCGGAAGGGCGGGCGGTGAGCATCAGGCCAACGTGAACCATCCATGGACGTTGATATGATTCCAACAATGTACATTACTCACGATGGGCTTGGACTCTATAAACCATAATGAATAATTTTATGCATTCTTAAGGCTAATTCTCTGGCTTGGTGCTTACATATGACGCCATGAGGCAGGCTATGCCGCCATAGTGTTCATCTCTTAGGGCTTCTATGAGCCCTAAGTTACGTCCAGTCCGGTTCGAACTTCTCTTTTCTTCTTCTACGAGCACAGCTTTCGTGTCTAATTCGCATATAATATAAAGATAAAAACCAAGCTTAGAGGTTTTGTGAATCCTGCTTCTAGCAATCTGGCGCAAGTCTGATGTTCTCCGAGACTGGCAGGTTTGGCAGCCGAGCGCGAGTTCTTTCTACGATGTACGGCAGTACCAACTGCTAGTGCGCCATATCGTATTTTCTAGCACAGAGATTGAGACAGCAGAAATAGTAATATCAGGGCCTCCATGATTATAGGGCGGTTCATACAGTGTCGGGGATCCTCCAGCAAATTTCATTTGGTACGGTGTAGCTATAGGCGGGCCGAGGCGAAGAGTCTATTTTGACACGACCTACAGGGGCTTTGCTTTATACGGATTATAGAAATAAATTAAAATCACATACATACATACTACATGTTATATATTACCCATCTATAATCTGTTTTAAATTACTCTATAGATTATAAGCACTCCTGCCCCACCGTAGCGCTCTTTTCATAGATATTTCCACTGCATACCTCGATTGTAATTGCCTCGGTCCCATGGCTTTCCCCGGCAGCCTCCCAACCCATTTGAACTTCTTGGGAGAGATTGAATATGGACGAACGAACCCAGGCCACCTTCTTGGCCTCTGGTTGATAGAAAAAACCAGCTGGGGTATGTCCCTGGCATCAACCCAGTCGGCATTAACCATGCCGGACACCAGCTTCATGCAGCGGAGGCAGGGTATATGCTGGGCTGCTTCCCCAGCGGCCACATAAACCTCGGTCAAATTCTGATTAGCTAACGTGCGAAATTTGTATATCCTTTGCTCCGCCAAGGCCATTAACCTATATTGTAGATATCAAGCGTCGTTGGACTGTGAGCGCCGTCGACTAGAGTCAGAATAAGCATGGGAGTCTTCCAAGGATCCAAGTTTGGGTAAACCTTAATTTTTTGAGTCTTGATAATGAAAGGTCCCGCCAACTATAAGGCCTTTCCAAAGTACAATCAGCCCAGAGCTCTTGACTATATGTACCGTGTCAAGCCTAAAGCTTAGTACTTGGTGCTTTTAGAATACAATCTTCTTATATAGAGCAACATAACCAAGTGCAGTCAAGATTCAAAAAGAATCTTCACTTTTTATTTTGTCGCAAATTTATCAACGACGGGCAAACGGACGAACGGACAAATCGTACGAGAAAACACATGTTAACTTTTGCCGTTCTTAGTCTAAGCTCATACCTATTTAGCTTTAGCCCGATGAAGAGCAACCGGAGACCAAGGAAAGTGCCCAAGGGGAACCGTGAAGAACCCATTGCTGTGATCACAAATACCAGCGAAGGCATTATACCAAGCTGAAAATGCAGCCAAAAGGCCAAAGACACCGCCTGCCTTCTGAACTGCAATAAGCATCTCACCATGAGAGCTGCATTGAATGTGCGAGATGCCGAGTAGGAGGTAGTTCATGTCCAGGAAAAAGAACAGAGAGAACATCGCCAGACTAGATCTCAGCGTGCACACGAGCATCAGTGTAGTGAAAATAAACCAGGCCTACATACAACGCTATTAGTAGATACCCCCCACCATGTGGTAGATGTGCTCGTGCCTGGATTTGATGGGAGTGGCTTACCAGCATGAACAGGCCCATCAATGTCTCGTTCTGACACACTGAATCTGCTATATTATTTGTCGCATCGGCAGTATCGAAAGTCGAGATCAGAGAAAAAGTAATCCAATAGGCACCGTATGAGCAAAAGGATGTCGCTCCAAAGGTATTTCCTATTGCCATTTCCCTGCTCTTATTAGCTCTGGGTAATACACAAAATGAAGTAGCGGGATTTGAGATCTATATATAAGGTTGAGTTGATAAAACATACCACATGCCAGCCAACACCTGCGCTATGCCGCCATAATTCAAGGCAAGAGAAACACTGACACCAGCTGCCTGTATACCTCCCACATTGAGGTTGATGCAATTCGAGAGGAATGATGTAAGCGCAAATGCACATAGACCTAGGGGAGCAGGGTTGGCGATTTTCCGGATTTCAACAGGAGAAGTCTGGAGCTCCTGTCTGGACGGTAGGCATGGCTCCGGGGTGTTTGACTGGAGCAGAGAGTAGTCCTGACTGAATTGAGAGACCGCCGGGGAGCCAATCTTGTCCTGTGTCCTTGGCTCGACGGGATGGTTTGATGCAGCTTCGGCCTTTCGGACCTCGGTCACGTTAATAATGTGCTCCATTAATAGTATTATGATATGACAGAACCTGATTTTGCGTTGGTGGAAAGCCGGTTGGCCAAAGGCGAGAAATTGTACGGGCAGTGGGTAGAGAATGGCCAATGCAGATGGGAAGTACGTATATATAGTCTGGGCGTGGGTGATACATACCTTTTGAAAAAGTATTCGGCCCACTACCTTTAGAGAGCAGGCTAGTCCCTCTCACTCGCCTCATGCAGCGCGCTGAAAATCTTAAATTCGGGAAATATATACGGGGAAGTCCGCGAGTGCCGTCACATGAGCGTTTTTGGCGGGCTTCCGAGCCAGTCAGTGAAAGGATTTCCCGGCAATGACCCATGCATAACACTGATCTTCGACTATGCCGAGGAGTCCGATAATTAGAACCGAATGGAAGCCAACTTACGCTCGGGTAGTCCCGCGAGAAGAAACTCAATCGTATTGATTGGAAAGTCTACATTGGTGTCGGTGTTGGGCTCGATCTATGGGATGTTAAAGGACTGATTCCACAATGGAGCATTTTGCACATTACTGTTGGACTTACGGCCTAGTTTACTACAATTATGCTACTGTCGAATCTCTCGGAAGAAAGACGGAGAGTAGTTATTACTCGCTAAAGGTATGCCCGTCGTTGATGCCGGGATGGTCACTCGGAAGACGTCCAATGCATTCCGAATCAACCTTGACACGGCCTTACAAACCAATAGGAAACGGTCAAAGTTCTCTCGTCTATTTTACCCTGCTACCGACAGGCCCAAATCCCCAAATTGGCGGTGTTACGAATTGCTACAGGAATGTACTTCCACCGGGGTGCGGCGATTCCCGTAGAACATAATTTTTGTGACTAACATACTTCCCCTTTGAGACCAGACTTACCAGCAAGGGAATGTGCAGGCTATAGAACTGGCAGTGTTATTCAAGATTGAAGAACATGCTGGAAAATTCTGATTGCGCTAGACATCACTCTGTGAGGCTTGGTCTGGCTAGATCTATATCATGCAGCAGTAAGGTGGGCCCGTATGTGCGCATCGCACGAAAGTTTTGACAAATCATTGCTACCCAGACAAAGTAACCTAGGTTGGGTATCCTGTCCTTCTATAAATCCATCATATTACGCCGCGGTTCGTGAAAACAGAAGCAAATGCCTATACCATAACTTCATCCCCCAAACGCCTCAGTTCCTGCGGTCTGGAACGGGAAAAAGGACAAAGTGCATGCAACATCAGCACGGGAGTGCCTTGAGTGTTTCGAGTACGCATCCAAAGGAGCACTAAAAATTCAAAGTAACAGAGCTATGCCCGCCAGCCCTGCACGAAATCGTGCAAGCGGTCAATCACAACACCGAAGATAGCATTGACGCTGTCTGCAATAAGTTGCTCAAAGTGACGGATGGCTTCTTCCTCGGTCATTTCAAGATGGAAGCGCTCCTTCACTTTCAGGACGGCTTTATCAGGCTCGACTCGAATATCAGGGATATTGGCATCGACCATCAAACTGAAGAGGTTCAGAATCAGATTGGCGGATTTGCGCAGCGTGGTGTAAGCAGTGTAGCAGTACTGTTTAAATTGCAGATAGTGGGGCGAAGTTGTGCCGCCCATGCCTTCAACCATTTCTTTGCAAAGTTTCATCATGGGCGCAAAAGGTTTCGGGTCACGACCGAGGATGAAGCCAAAGTCGGCGTGGAAGAAGTGGCCATCTGGCGCTAGAAGTAGATTTTCAAGATGTCGGTCGCCAACGCCGAGGAGGTATGTGATGACACAGTATCCTGCACATGATTTTATGTATGTATCCATTGTTTCTTTTCGGACGCCAAGAGGCTCATTATCGTCTGGATTGTTGGCCTGTAGATAGGCGAGGATCGATTTGTACTTGGCAGACGCCGCAGAGAGAGAAATCGAGGGGATGAACTGCACAGCCCCGGCTGTTGCGCTGGTGGCAAGAATTCGATAAGGAGTCAGTTTTAGATCAAGGTTCTCCTTCTGCAGGAGGCGATCCATCAAGATGATGATTTGGATAACCAATTGGTCCTGGCGGAGATCATCACCGACTTTGAACAGCATCGGATAACGACGACCTTCAGAAGTCTTGAAAGTGATAAGCAAAGGGGAAAGAGTGGACTTGAAGACGTTGGATTCCTCAGGGTATAATCCAACGACTGAAACATCGGGATTCAAAGGTAAGGGCAGCGGGGGATCTATGTTGATCAAATCGTTATCAGGATCACGGAGATATTTCTTCAGCATCTCAATCTTGCCGACTCTATTTTCGCGCGCGAAGCGTACATCCTTGGCTATTTTAGAGAGCACGGCCACCATTTCACCTTGATGCAATAGTGTCTTTCTATGCTCAGGATGAATCTTCTCCAGTTCAAGCATGAAGTAGTATTCAACCCGCGCAAATAGCCGACGCTGAATTGCATCAGCGTCATCGAATTCAACCATGAGATACCAGTGTAAGTAGTTGCCCAGTTTGAAGTTATTAGCCGCACGGGAAATCAAGAAATGTGCAAGCGAGGACTCCTGCGGAGCCGCATCAGGTTGATTATCCGGAGTTGCGTCATATTTTAGAGCTTGCACCAATTGCAGAAGATAGAGAAGCAACTCCTCGTCGTCTGCCTTCCGTAGTGTTTCCACAGCATACGAACGGACCGCTGGATTATCGAAGGTAGGACCCAGAATCTCCAGAGCGTCGTCGACGTCAATCTCAGTCCATTTAGGGAACATTTCAACAGCTTGCCGCGATTCTCCAACGTCACGCCAGTTGACTGATTTGACAAATTTTGTCAATGCCTTCTTCTCCCGTGTAAGGTGATACCTGAAGCGCCACACGAGATCCTTCTCTTCAGCAGTGAGGTCTTGCGTCGGCTCGTAGGAAATAATCATATTGAGATCATCTCTGATCTTTGGGTTGGGCTTCAGGTCACGATCCATGATGCCGGTGCGATGGCTTCGGATCAACCGCCGGTGCTTATCTTCACACGGGTTTCCGATTTGGCCAACTTCGGGATCGTAAATTTGAATGATATTATGGGGGTCGGCATGTGAGATTCCAGGCCCATAGTGTACCTCCGGAACTGGCTTAAGAGTACCATTGGGGTGGGGAGGTGCATTTTGAGACCAAGAGGAAATGGGTGGAGGAGGATACTCGTGATCAGCCCACACAATGGGATGATCAAAGCGTGGAAATTCAACATAAAGGTCGAAATACTCATCTTCGAGGTTCTCTTCGTCAGAGCTATCATCCTGATCTTCGACGTGTTTCGGATCTTTTTGCAGGGCTGCGTCAAGTTCAAGGGCACGCTTTTGAGCTGCTTCATCTGCGTTTGTCTTCAGTTTCTCCAACTCTCGAAAGAGCAATTGATCCATCCAGTCAACACGTGGGATCTCGCCCATTTCGTGCTTCTTGATCAAGATTTCGACCCGCTCCAGTTCCGCCTCTTCGGGTGACTGCTGTGAAGGATCGCGGGTATTCGGTTTACGACGCTTAGGTGGTAAAACAGATGGAGTGGAGGTTGCGGCAGAGCCGTCTGCGTCCTTGTGTAAATAAACCTTGCACTTTTGTCTGCCCATCTTCAATTTTCCGTCTTCGTCAAACAGGGTGATTGTAGTTCCACCGAATGGAATATGTGTGATCCTGTCGGGAGCGAGTGGAGACATATCAACAATGGTAATTGCCAGATGAGCATTACGCTCGGCATCCTTGATGGACATGGGCATCTCTAGCCATTCATTCCATACTCGGGTGGCTTTGAATGCCTTGTATTTGGTCTGCATGGGCACGCCCAGTGGCTTCGACTCCGACCATAACTGAACGGTCACATAAAGATCGGAGGTAGGGTCTTGGACGGAGGCAATATGGCGTAGCTCGGCGTTCTCATCAAGAACCGTGTATGGAATCGGCTTCTGTTTCCCCTCCAACGAAGCACTGTACATGAGTCAACGTGAGAAGAAACTCAAATCGCAGAAACAGAGAACGTACATCTTGATGCGTATAGGTATGTCCACTTGAGTGGTCACGGCAAAGGTGAAGGCTTCCATCTCTGCTCCCCGTTTAGAGAGAGAGAGCAACAAGTCGCTGCGTCATGGCCGATAAGCAACCGGCGCGGGGTGTCACGTGCAAGGTCCACGCGACGCGACAAGAGCTCGCGATCATTGAATGTAGTCACGCATCTTTTTTTTTTCTAGGGAACAGTGTGTTTCTCGAGGCATACCTTTGTCTAAATTTGGCTACTATTTTTAGCCGTACATGATTATTTATCCCATTTTTTCTTTGTTGAATTTTCTTTGTTACAACTATCTCATCTCGCACTAACAAGTGCTGGTCGAGTATGGCACCTCTCATTCATACACACCTGGACGAAGCAAACACCCCAGGTTCCCGCCCAGCATCATCAACATCATCACCCGACACATTTACTTCTGAGAAAGAAAATCGTCGCCAAAGTACCAATAAGAGAACTACCGCTGCGATGCCACCGCCTGCACAGGGTAAACGACGGCGGCTAGCCGACCGCCCTTCGAATGTCCAGTCTACCCAACCTACGCAATCTGCTCAATCTACTCAATCTGCCCGATCTGCTCAGTCTGCCCGATCTGCGCAGTCGCAAGCATCGTCTCAACGAACCAGCAGTGACACGCGATACTATGACCCTGATCAGGATCCAGAAGAACGGAGAAGTGTCCGGAGAGGACTTAGAGATCTGGGCAGGGAACTGAATGGTAAGTTACTTTGTATGGGCCTGAGACTTGAGTGATGGTTGTCTAACAGGTTTCACAAAGATACACGAGGCGAGCTCATGCAGCCTGGAAACAATGGTATCCTCAGCATTGTCGAACAAGCCAATCAATTCTACGCCAAAGTGAAGCAGACTGCAGACGCCACGCTCGATTCGCGCATCCTCGTTAACACCGCCGATTTAACCCACAAAAAAGCCACCCAGCTCGCTCTCGGTGACACCTCTGCCGGTATCGATGTAGACGAGTTCGTCTCCAAGTGTGTATCATTCATGCGCCGCGGACCGAACAATGCGACCGCTTCATCAAATGGGACACAGGGACGCAGAGGACGCCTCGGTCGAAGCCAAAGAGATCCCGATGCTAGTGACGAAGACGATGGCGATGCGATGAACTGGGACACACTTGGTCGATCTGCCTGCTTTCCAAGCAATGCTCGCCCGGCCGTGTCTGGATGGCTGCTGGGGCCGCTGTCAGTGCAGAAGCGTACGCGGCAACTGACACAGCGAAGAGCACAAGAGCAGATTGATCCTGAGCGGGCCGTGGCGCCCCGAGAAATGGCCCAGCAGGATCTTAGCGGGCAGGACAGTACAAATTTGACCCAGACCTGTTCTGAGATTAACAAGCTGCTCGCCGAAATCCAGAATGCTGGTGAGTATAATGCCACGAAAGAGCTCGAAAGCCGAGCAGATCTTACCCCAGAGAAGGTGCAAGAAATCATGGCTAAGCACAAAGTGGCGGACAACGGCGGAATCCCCTTGTTTCGCTTCTGTATCAATCCGAAATCTTTCGGGCAAAGTGTGGAAAACTTGTTCTACGTGAGTTTCCTTGTGCGAGACGGCACAGTGGGTGTATCAACAGATAGTCGGGATTTGCCGACCCTGCGTGAGTATCCTTCAACATAACAGGTTGATAAAACACTAATGATTGGACAGATGCAGCTGCGCCGTTCGCCCCCAGTGAAGCCCAGAAAAAGGGCGTGCAAAAACACCAGGCGGTCTTTAGCCTGGACTATGAAACGTGGTACGAACTTATCGAGGTGTTCAAGATTGAAAAATCTATCATCCCCCACCGCAAAGAGGAAAAGCAAGCGACTAGCACAAGTTGGTATGCCTGAGTTTCTTCCGAAGACACGATTCCACGAGTATGTGCTTTGCAAGATACCCCTTGACCTTTCTGGTTTGCATTACTAGGTCAGTTTAATAATTTAGCTTTTTGCTGTGGATATGCTAGTCGAATTCTATACATATAAACCAGAGTACTACAATGACGCAAATTGGAAAAACCCCCAATAGATTACATGGATAGTCCCGAGGTCTCTTTTATGTACATAAACAAGCTATGTATACACCCAAGTATAAAGTACAGTTCCCGAGGTCGCAAGATGATAAATCCGGTCAGCCTCGATCCAAAGTGGAGAGCCCTGAGATAAGCTCATACGTCATCCCAAGTCTGGCCACTTTCTTCCCCAACTTCTTAAACTTCGAGAGATGCTTTTCAATCATTTACTATTTTACAATTGAAACACTTCTTTGATCTGTTAGTGCGCGAGCTCTAAAATATATCTGTCGAAGACGCATCAAATTGAAACACCCAACGCCTTACAACTTTCGAACTCAAAAAGCACAAAAAACCAAAAAGGCACCAAAATGCCACAGCTCTTTCCAGCCAACCCTTCCGCGACCATGGTAATTCGCCATGTGACGCCAGAAATTGTGACCATGAGCCTGCCATTCGCACGGTTCGGACACCTGCAGTTTGGTGGGCGAGGGACGCTGGGTGAGTGCCGACCCTTACAGAACCCACCTGAAATGCGCATAATACCCTGGGGGGCAGGCAAGATGTGCAGTCCTGTCAAGCCCACGGGGACCCTCCAATTGATTAAGATTTAGTGCTAACACTCCTTGCATACGACAGTCAAGCTTGCCACTGGCTCCCTCGCAGTATTCTCGCCCGTCGGCCTAACGCCTGAAGTCCGAGAGACGGTCGAGTCTCTCGGCGGAAACGTCAAATACATCGCGGCGCCAGATCTCGAACACCACCTCAATATCACCCCATGGAAGAACGCATACCCGCAAGCAGATATCCTAGCCCCGGAGGGTCTCTACGAGAAGCGACAATCGAACCCGGAGTATCAGGATACCCCATTTAAACACGTATTCAAGAAGGAAGATCAACTGCCGCGGTCGATCTCAAAGGAGTTCGATGCCGAGTTTGAGAGCGAATATGTGTATGGCCACGGATCGCGCGAGCTGGTCTTTCTGCATAAGCCCACGCGCACAGTCATCGAGGCGGATCTGCTCTTCAACCTGCCCGCTAAGGAGCAGTATTCCAAGAGCCCTGAAGTATCAGGGACTAATTTCCTCACAAAGCTTCTTATGCCGCTGATGTCCACTAAGCCGCCGGCTACATGGCAGAGACGGTTTGCATGGTATATTCTCTCGGCACAGGATCGGACAGCATTCAATGAGTCTATGAGAAGGATTGATCAGTGGGACTTTGATCGTTTGATTCCCTGCCATGGCGATACTATTGAAACTGGTTCCAAGGGGATATTCCGCGACGTGATGGCATGGCACTTGCATCGGAAGAATACTTAGTATCCTTGTCTTGCCGAAAATATTGTAATAGTTGATACTTTTTCTTGTTCAGGTGTTGGGGATGGGAGGTGATTGTGTATATGTAATTTTCTTTTTTGGGATGTTGTATGTAGGCAGCATTATTTCGAATTTGATCTTCTCTCTTGGCTATTCCAAAGTGGATATGCCTCATTCTTCTGGCCCTTTCTACTTTTACTATTCATAGTATCAACGGCCCACTATTAGCAAATTGTAAAGTTCGCTGTTTCTAGGCTCTTCCTGCATGTGCATTTTGATGTTCTGCTATGCCGCCTACCTAGGTAGTTCTGCTATTCTCCACTTATCAACATGAAATACTACTATATAATAATTCCAGAAGTAATTTTAGAAGTAATTTATAACCAACATAATGCAGAATAAATCATATCCTTATAAGAGATCATAAGGGTAAAATACACAAAATCGAGTCCCACCCACGTCATAGGGCTGAGAGAACAGGGCCGGAGGAGAGCCAGTCAGATGACAGATTAAACATGATGTCAAGTGTGGTCAGATGTGTCAAGGGCTTTTCGCTTCAAACCGGATCTCCCCTGTAGTTGATATGTTGTATGCCTAGAAAAAAACAACATGCACCTGTCAGACAGCAACAAATGATCGCCCTGGGTGGGGACAAACCAATTCTGGGTCAAATCAGAGCTATCGCCAATAGTCGATGGGATCGGCAATCACTCAAAAAGCAAGCCACGTATATCACAATGTGATTACAGCGGCCTATACTCAACGCCAAGGACATTTTCAAAGCATGGGAGGCTGGGTCTGGGGAAGACAGGGATGATATGGAGGCAGCAGTTCACCGTACTATTCGAATACTTCCAGGGCTATGCAGTACCTGTATTCCTTATTCCTCACAGCCCATAGGCCCACTCCTTACTCCGATCGGGTGTTGATGAGCATTCAGCCACAGTCCACATCAGCGGTCAGTCCGCCACGAAAAGTGGGAAACGGTTGGGCACGTTTTGTTCGCGGTACACTTTGTCCAATTGTGACCTTGGCTTGTTGGGAAGGTCTTGCTGTATATGGAACTGATCTGACGATACTAGGAGGCTTAGATTGACTCTATTGGTGCGCAATGCAAGCTGTGCTTTGTTTTTAGGTTCTTTTTAATTGATTTTTCTGTTTATTGGACTTTCACGTTCGTCCCTTGCTTAAAATACACTGTCGCTCCCTCTCCCAGTTTGCTTGCCTGTGCGACCTCATACGTTATATAGCTGCTCGTGTTCCCCAGCCCATACCTCTCATCCACACTACATCTCGACGATCTTCACATATTACTTCCTTATATCACATCTCTCGGGTCTATCAAACAGTTCACTGATTTGACAACACCTTAACAATGCCCGTCATTTCACGCCTTGCGTCTATCATCCTCCGCGTTGCGGAAATTGCCTTTGCAGCTGTGAGTAACCCCCAATTTACACCAACTATAAACCCCATCTAACCCTCGTTTAGGTTGTCGCAGGTGTCATCGGACACTACCTGGCCGAGGTCAACAACAGCGGCGCAGATGTTAACTGGTGGCCCCAGTCGCGGTGGATCTATACTGAAGTAATCGCTGGCATATCGATATTGCTGGGCCTCATATGGTTAATCCCATTCTCGTCCGGATTCTTCTCCTGGCCTAGTAAGTGCTTGATATACTATCTCGTGAATATAGATCAATGCTTACTGGAATCTAGTGGATATCCTTATTTCGTTTGCTTGGTTCGCTGCGTTCGGTGTCCTTGTCGACACCATCCGCCACTTGCCATGTGGCAGCATCTGGTCCTGGCACTTCAGAGGAGACCAGACCTGTGGTCGGTGGAAGGCTGCTGAGGCCTTCAGCTTCCTTTCCGCTATTCTCTGGCTTGTTTCTGCTATCGTGGTATGTGACAAGATCCCCCAATACATATGATCAAGTACTAATAAGTCTTCAGGGCATTTGGTTCACCTTCCGTGTCCGCAAGAACAACACCGATGGAGTGTAAGTTGCCAATGCGCCTTATAACATGGCTTTGATTGATTGATACTGACATAATTAACAGTCGCCGCCGCTGGGGTCGTTCCGCCGTCTAGATAATAGTGTCAGTTCCGCAAGCAGACATTATTAGCTGTTCCTTGTTATTCACGACCAAGTCTTTGCACTACCCTTGTGCATCGTGCCCAGCACAGTACCAGTGACGTCAGCCTTTAATGACGTTGTTACTTTCTTGTTTCCTTGCCTTCTTGTTCTCCTGTCGTGTTTCTCATGATGTGGATGTCAACAAATTACGACTTACGCTGATACCCTTGGAGGAATAATGTTGGGTGCTTTTTTGCACTCTGTTGATTTTGCTGTAGAGTCGCTACTTTTGGAGTCTATTCAATACATATAATTTATTTGGATACCATTGTCTATGGCTAGAAAGGCTTATGTCGTAATTTTGTCTCCAGCTATAAATATATACCGCCTTAATAAATTCTCCAACCTTTTGTTACACTCTTGCCTAGTATGTTCCGATAGCCAGCCTTAGTAACAAAGAACCTCAACAATGCCATTTTCTTCCTGATCTCCTTGTTCGATGCGGTTCCTTTCCCGCCTTTGCTGTCTTTCTTGTTGACTTTGATTCTCTTTTTTCCTTTTTATTCGCAGTAATAACATCAACATGTGAAGAGCGTCCGAGAAATAATATAAATAGGCCGTATCCGGCCATCATACAATATCACATCGAGCCTGCGTCATCCTTGACCACCCACTCTTTGTGACATTCGAATTAGGGATTCATTTTCCCTGGCCACTGTTTACTACAACTCATCACAATTAACCCCGCTAGCTTCGGCTTCGGGAATCGGTGAGAAACCATGCCAGTGATGCTAGATAACACTTCATCCCGGCTCTTCCAGACTGCACGCACTGGATTCCAAGCCCTCTGTCAGCGCCTCATTGACGACCTCCTGGACAATGGCTTATCGACCCAGGACGAACTCCGGAATAGAGTAGGTCAGCTTCATCTGTCATTGGACCAACTTAAACGAGCCGGACAGATGATGGCTATTGATTGTCCGACAAATGAGCTTGTGCGTGTTGTACCTAATGGATTCTTCACGGTTCTGATCGACCGCCCCGGACAGGACCCGATGCCTGAGTTTGACTGGGCCTGTATATATACCGCTGACACTTTGAACATGCTGATCAGTGAAGTCTTCCGCTACAGGAACCCCACTGATATTGCCCACCATCTCGAGGCCCAATCATTCCTTTGGGATTTGGTTGTCCCATTCCCCGTGACGATTTCCCATGCTGAGGATTCCGCGCCAGAACCATATGTCAATGCTCTCCAGATCCCGCCTGCCGCAAGTATGGCTCGTATGAACTCTAGGATTCCGGTGCGGCCTCGCCCTCCTCCTCCTGTTGACACTTATTTGGCTTATAACCGGCCTGTTCCAGGCCCTTACCCACCTTCCTTGCCCCCACGACCTGTGCCTGAGTTTGAACCTGAGTCTGAGCCAGTCTCACCAGTTTCATCTGGTTCATCTGGGTCTCCTGGTTCATCTGTTTCACTCGTTTCGTCTGTTTCACCAACAGGCCCTAACACTACGGGTCTTTATAGGAACCCCAGAATCCGCCCTCGGTAAACTATTATTATCATTTTCTACATTGATTTCCACCATTCCCCCTTTCCAGAAAAGGAAATGAAAAACAAGCAAAAAAAAAACTCATCTACTTGTCGAATTTCAGTCGTTCCATCGTCTCGGTTACTTTTATTAAGAAAGATGTCATTCACTCTGTGATTACGATATACCTCAATATAACTTATCCCCTTCAATTCTAGGACTACCAGTAACAAGCTTCGGAATAGGCTTATAGAATACACAAAATCTTCGTAGAGTTTTTGTAATTGCCCATAAAATCTAAATAGGACGCACTCACGACATCCAAATGGGATGCGTTGTATCCCACCAACCAATACTATCAGGACGTAAAAGTCAGCCTGCCGGCCAGTTTGCTGGTATTGCAGAGTTAGCTGGTGATATTACAAACTTAGACAAACTTCTCTCAATGTAATTATCTAATGGGATATCTAGTTTGATGCTTGTTGAGCAGTATCATAGGCGCTCACACTGTCAGATGCCCTTGGATATCCGACCAAGATATCCTGGCCCCGACCCTCAACATGCCCACTGGTATCC